>JAECUM010055397.1:0-25514 GCA_016617855.1 Megalonaias nervosa | reverse complement strand
TGGCCTTGTTACCAATGCACTATATAAAATTGTGTAAATATTTTTTTTTAAATTGATAAATTGTATATCCTTTATAACAATATAATTATATGTATGACTGTTTGTCTCTATTTTATTATTTTACTGATTCAGGTTTCATTAGAGACTGGTGTATCTTTTAGACCCTGTCATATATACATAATTGTTATAATGATGCATATCATTTATGATGTTACATAATAACATAATTGTTATTTTAAAATATAAAGACGTCATCCATTTCTTTCAAAATATTTTGTGCCTGAAGAAGCATGTATTAAATGCGAAACTAGTTGCACAGAATTATCGGCATTTGTGTTGTTTTTTTTTATCCCAGTTCTGTGTTATTAAGGGTGTAAAAGTCTTTAAAGGCTTTGGGTTAAAGACATTGTTTTGGGCACTGGGGAGATTGGGTGTGGTATCTGAGTGTGGCATTTCTGATAGTGCCTCTAAGGGCATCAAAAGCAAAAGTACATTAGCAGACACACACACACACACACACACACAGAGGCACTCTACCTTCTTTAATCAAAAATAATATCTATATTTCATTCAAGGCATTTTTTGCCATCATGTGTTTGGTCTCGTGTTGTTGTTGTCATCATCATACTTTGTACATGTCTTGCAGGTGCCCTATTACATTTTAATGACTTATTATCTACTTCCATACAAAAGAGTAGCCTACGCAAAAGTTTTCTTAGAGGTATGAAATGTTCAAATGGATATCTTTGTGAAACACACTTAAAAAAGTAGCACAAAATTTTCTTACTCTTAAAACTTAAATTCTGTGCATTAGCTTACATTGCATTGTGAAATGTGGCCCTGTGGAATATCTTTAAGGCTAGAATTAAGTAAACAGACATGAAGTTGGTGTGACTAATTACAAGTTAACAGTTAATCCTTATGAGTGTTACTATCTTGTGAAAAGGATTGCCCCTCTGAAAACTTCTCAGACATGACTTCAAAGAAACCAGTGTTCTATTTGAGTTTGGAAGAACCTGCAATTGTTCAGCAAATGAACAAGGCCCTTATTGTCGTAACAGTGTTTAAATTAAATTGGTGATGATGCATATGTAAATCGTAAAAGTTTTCTCAAAGTCTGATGCAGATAATATTGTCAAATCATCAATATTCCATAATACTGTACATGTAGTAATAACTGCTGCTTAGGTAACATATGCTTTATACTTGGGCATTGTAGTGGATCAATTGACAAGCAGACAAAAGTAAGAGCACAAGTGAAGACAAGAAAGAGAACTCAGGCTCTGAATCTTTGTTTAATACTGCCTCCATCTGGGCTGTGATGAAGGATGCTGATAAAAATGAGGGCAGAAATACAAATGTGAGAAGTTAGAGACCTGAGTGGGTGAAGCAGTTCTCGTGCTTGAAAAAAGTGCATCAGGTGGTACATTAAAATCAACTTTGTGTAACACTGCTAGAAAGCAAAATCCTTTCACTTGAAATTGAGATACCAAGTTGCAACTATCAGCCTATAGCCATCATAAATTTATTCCAGATCATTTAATTGTTCTCGGGTCTACTGTGCTATGCAAAAAAGAAGGACATTCCTGTATGATGTTGAAAAAAACTCTCAGAAAATTATGACTTCAGAGTAATACAAAACAATGAAACTGTGAAAAAATAAGCAGAATCATAGAGTCTGTGCATCCTGTACAAGAAGACCTCAATAACTGGAATGCCATAAATACATCTATTATGTCAAAGAAGGGGAAAAAGTATTTAAAAAAACTGATTTGAAAAACTAGTTTTAGATGGTAGAATGCAGTATGATGTGAAGTATTTTGGACAATTACTGAAAAATAGATCACATTGATATTGTGAGGCTGAGAATTTAATCAAGACATGTAGTAAAATAATGATCTTGTACGTTAAAACTTTTCATTTGTCTATCTATCCTTTTGAAAGTGAGAGACTTGAAAGATTATGCTAGGGAGTGTCAGAAATCGGATGGAGACTAAGATGCATGAAACTTTTCCACATCTTGCATGTAGTAATCACATCCAACCAGTTGTTTGGTAAAAATGTTTTAGGGTATCAAGAGTTAAAATATCCCAGTAAGACTTTTATGATGTCTTTGTTGCAAGTCATGAAATGCATATTTTCCTCTCAATCCATTTAGTAAGAAAAATCATGAGGTAGTCATTTCATAAAGGATATTAGGATCGGCTTTTAATGTGACCAATGAATCTCAGGCCAGACATAGCATTATTAGTTTCCAGTTCATGTTTTCTGACATCATGAACATTTTCTGATACACAGAAAACCCATCCTCCACAATGGTTTAAGCTTGCATTGTTTATATGTTTACAAATGTAAACAGCTTATTTTAGTTTAGTGTACTGCCTATAAATGTTGACAGAATTGGTAAATGTATTTAACAATATCCATGTGGCTGTCAGTGATGCAAGAGCTACCCATAACAATTATATATATATTTTTTTCTGCTTAATATGACTATTTGGTAAGATTTTTATGGTAAATCTTTTCTTATAATGTGGGCAATTTTCAGATCAAATGTGGCGTCACTAGGAAAAAGATCAAGCTTATGAGAACTGGTTGCATTGCATGTACATTACACATTAGGTTAATTGACGATTATTCTTATAATTTATGGGTAAAACTTTATTATTTTCTTTTGAAAAACATGTTCCTTAACATAACCTTTGATGACTAATATTTGTTTTTAAAGAAACATCATTTCAAGTTTGTAAATAAGTGCTAAGTGTTTTAATCATTGTAGATCCTGCAAAAACATCATGTGCACATGTCTGGGCATTGCATCAAGTTCAGTTATAAATTTTTCTAAGCATCTATGTAGCAGAATGAAACAACATCACATCATTCTAAGAATATTTTTCCCCCAGAACTGTCAGATATACTCAACAAAGAGATGATTTATAAACTGAATATTGTCATAAGAAGAGGTAAAAGACATACCTTACAATAAATGAAACAATTTCAAGTTAAGTGAGGTAAAGCATGTATACATTGTCAGTAACTTAGAGATAAATAACGGTCAGCTGTAAGCCTAATGTACAGCTCAAAGGATAGGCTAAGTTTTAATCAGTTTGATGATATGGCATTGTATTATTGTATATTTTGTGTACATGTTTATAAGTCTTAGTAACTGTTGCAGTTTACTATCATGTTTATGAGGCCTGCTTTTCCTTACAGGTGTTTGGAAACCTGGCACAGAAATAAGAGTACAGTATTATTGCAGTTATCTGGCTTAGAAATGTTTCACAAAAACCAGTTATATCAGGTTGTTTTTTGTTAAATTCCTAAACAAAATTGCATTTCATCAATTTTTTAAAGTAAATGCTGGATATTATGAAAACTTATTTTTATACCAGGTTTACTCATTTAATGGCCATACGTATTATTGATTTGTTCGTCAGAGTTATTATAAACTCAAGATTAAAATTTATGTTTGCTTGTGAGCTTGGCATATTATCAGCTAGATCATTATGGATATCATTGAAAATAATGGACGTATCATTTACAAGTGAAAAGCTTTCAGACCTTGGATCAATGGATGGGCTTACAGGGGAGATATTCTGATTACACTTTGTAATGTACAATTTTATCATTTGATAGACCATAGATATTACTGTGCATGAACATAAGAACTTGTCATTTCACAAGACATAATTTTTAAGCAAATATTGTTAGTAACAGATAGCTTGAAAGAAATGGTGATATGTGAAAATAAGAACTAAATCTCTCGACCGTATTGTTTGAAATTTTTAATATTATACAGGTATCTAGTTTGGAAAGAAAACTCCAGCCTCCATCTGTGGAAGATTAAATGGCTGATCCTTGATCCAATAGCTTCAGAATTTCCTTTGATCTCGTACAAGTGTGGTATTCAATGTACTGATCAAGTTTATATATTAGGTATGTGATTTTTCAAATATCAGATTTGTGATATTTGGACATACTAATGAATTCCACTGACTCTAAGTTGTCTGACTGGAAATGGATATGGTGACTAACAGACCTGAACATTATGTGAAGAAAGTAATAGCAGCATACATTTTTCAAAATATACTTAATATTAAATACATAGAAAACTAATAATGAAATGGTAAAGAACTGGAATTTTTTTTGGCCAGGTTGATTCATAAAACCATTTTATGTTAAGGGGGGAGGGGGTATATTGCCTGGAATTTTCTTTCCAACCAAGATATTGTTTTTAGCTCAACTAATCGTAGACCATTAGAGTTGATTGGATGGTCTGTTGTCTGTACATCCATTATAGTGATATCCCCAGGAATGTTTGATAGCATGATCGTAAGCATGATTTAGCATCAAGCAATTTTATCATTATAAAAGTGAGAAAAAAAAATGTATATCTATGAAATGTAAGAATAGCAAATACATACATGTATATTTACATAATATCATGGTTTAATGTTAAACTTGTTTGTCTTTGAATTTAAATAAATGATATCTTTCATTTCTTCATGTCTCCATATATTTTAATTGCTACAATAAAACTGAAATCTTTAAAGCAAAGTTCTTCTGTACTAATTGTCATAAGGTAATTCAGTACATCACCCTGTTCCTTTCAGTACACGCTTGATTCTGATCTGTTCATCTGAAAGAGTGACCTTTCACATCCTGAAAAAATGAAACATACTATTAATGGATGTACAAAAAGATATAAAATTACTTGAATTATAATTAAGTGAATTAACCAGGCTCAAACTCTTCAAGAGTCAAGACAGTGAAAACTGTTCTAAATAATCATACAGTATGACTAAGATACATATTCCTTTCCATTAATAATAATAATAATAATGACTTTATTTAAAGAAGAAGATTATTTGGTCAACTGTCCAATCTTCCATGAGGCCTTCTACAATTGTACAAATACATACATCTATATATATATATATATATATATATATATATATATATATATATATATATATATATATATAAGTGCACAATGTTTACAAGATAAGGTGTCTTTAGACAACAATATTCTGTTAAAAACTCGACAATTGATCTACTGCTACAATAAAATATGTACAAGGCTTCAAGGATGAGTACATAGAGGATTCATACGAATGGTAATAGTGAACATGTGTACAATATTATAGTTGAATACATGATAACAATGTTGTACAGTGTAGCAGTACTGAATTAAACAAAATCATACAAATAATTGTTTATGTAGATGTTGACTAAGAAGCTTTTTGAAAGCTTGGCATGTGTCAGCTAACTTTATATAAGGTGGTATGGAATTCCATAGTTTGGCTCCAGGAAAAGCAAAACTCTTCTTATAAAACTCTGAATTTGGTTTAGGTAAATATAACTTGTTGTTTGAGATGGATCTTAGTTCATACATATGTACATTTTTAACAAATTTAAAATTACGTTTAAGATAATCAGGAGCCAAACCATATAAGGATTTATAGACTAGTAAACCCTTCTGAAATTGAGTTCTCTGCTGAAATGGAAGCCACTTCATGATTTTAAAAAGATTTGTTGACAGTGTATCTAAATCAGCATCAAGAATAACTCTAACTGCTCTTGTTTGAAATTTCAGTAATCTTTCCTGATTTTCTATACCAATATTACCCTAGACAGAACAACAATATTCTAGTTGTGGCATGATACATGCATTGTAGAATATCTTTCTCTGTTCTTGAGAGAGATAAGATTTTATTCTGTTCAAGAGATAAAGCAGTGAATTAACTTTTTTTTAATGACATCATCAGCTTGTATTTTCCAGCTCAAGATTTTTCATTTTCAGACTGTTGTATATCCATTCCTTTTATCATGACTTTAAAATAATTTTTCTCAGCTTTTACTCTTGCTCAACTACCTATGATCATGGCATTTGATTTGGCTGCATTTATCTTCATACCATTGTGTTCACACTAGTTACTTACTTTTGCCAAATCTTTATTTAATTTAGTACTAATCTCAAGGCCTGTTGATCCAATGTTATATAATGTCATATCGTCTGTGAACATGGTGGTGGTGGATAGCTCAATATGATATGGTAAATCATTGATGTACAGCAGAAAGAGGAATGGTGGTCCAAGAACTGATCCTTGTGGAACACCTGACTTGGTCAGTTTCTTATTTGATAGTTTATTTAAAATAGAAACTTCTTGTTGTCTGTCTTCAAGATAGGATTAAAACCAAGTTAAGCTTTCATGGTTAACTTGATATATGCTGAGCTTTTTCAGCAGGATTTTATGATTTACAAGGTCAAAAGCCATTGAAAGATCAAGAAATACTGTGCCTGCAAGGTTACCTTTTTCTGTTACTTTTAACCAATCATCTACCATTCTAGGTAGTGTAGTCTGGCATGAATGCCCTTCGTGGAAGCCTGATCATGATGAATGTAGCAAATTAAATGATTCCAGGTAGCTTCTAATTCATTACAAACATATCTTTCTAATATCCTTGAAAGTGTTGAGAAAACTGTTGTAGGTTTATAGTTATTCATATCAGAAATATCTTCCTTCTTATGTACAGGAGTTGCTGTTGCCAGGTTTAGATGGTTTGGAAAAATACCTGTGGAAATACTTAGATTGAAGATATATGTAAGTGAAGGTGCAAACACTTGAGATGAGAGTTTTAGGAATTTAGCACTTATTTTATCTAGACCTGTTGCTATTGTGACATCAAGTTGGCCTAATTCATTTAAAATGAATTCAAGGCTTATTTTAGGGATTTGGAAGCGCTCTTCTTTGCTAAGTTTTGAAGAAATATGTTCATTTAATTCATCGCTGGAGAATCTTCTAGGAGTTGTGAAATCCACAAGTTTTTCATTTATATTCACAAGGTAATCATTGAGTGCATTTGCGATTTCAAGAAGTTCTTGCTTAATATCACCATTTGCATCGCTGTTACATGTAAATGGCAGGTTATTGACAGATTTGCCTCTCAAGTCATTGAAGGTTTCCAGAGTTTTCTAGGATGTTTTTGTTTTGTTACACTGTTGGATATTTCAGTGGAATAATAAGTTTTCTTTGCCTTTTGAATCATTGACTTGACTCTGTTTCTCCATAATATGTAATTGTCAGTATCTTTTAATTTATGAAATCTGTCTCTTGTCTTAATAGCATTCAGTATATCACCTGTAATCCAGTTTGGTTGATTTTGTTGCTCGATTCTCTTGAAATTTAAATTTTACATGAGTGCTCAGGTTGTCAGTGAACGTATCTATGCAGATGTCAAGCCTTGCATCTGACGGGTCATCAAAACATTCAGTTACTGACCAAGGGATATCTTTCAGTTCTTTAAGGAATATTTGTGAATTGAATCTTTTCATTATTCAATATTTGATATATTTGTGATGATAAGTTTTACTTTTTTGACTTAATTTTCATGTACATCATATAGGATAATGATCACTTACAGAATATTGGGGAACTGCAACTTTTATAATATTGTCAGCATTGTTAGTATAAATGTGATCAGTTAGTGTTTCAGATACCTCTGTTATCCTTGTGGGTACATGAACTAGCTGTTGATAATTCAGGGAATTCATGGTTTTAATCCAGCTTTGATTGGTATCATAAAGCAAATTGCAGTTGAAGTCACTTACTAAACAGACTTCTTCGTTTTCTATATACAGAGTTTCAAGCTTGTTTTGAAATGTATTATACCAAGCATTGTCAGTGTTCGGTGGTCTATATATATACAGCTCAGTACAAATGGTTTTTGGACATTATGTCTCATCTCTAGCCAGATTATTTCTTTGTAAGCTGTAGTTAGGAATTTTAAGTTCATCATCATGAAAAAGTTCATGTAAGAAGGTTTCACTGAAAGCAGAAATATCAATTACTGAATTATTTCCTGAAAGAAATTTGATTTCATCTAGTTTTGGAAACAGATAATGAATGTTCAAATGGCAAATATTGAGACCTTTTTGCATAAGCCACTGATTTTGAGAGAATTCTGAGTTTTGATGGTTTTGAGATGAATGATATGGAATATCTAAGTATTTTCACTATCAATATATGAACCGTGATATTCCTCTAAAGTTTCTTTATACATTGTTCTAAATCTTGACCATCAACTGTTTGTTAAGAAGATTTTTCAGTGACACTTGAAACATGAGCACATATGAAAACAGTTATGTCAGTAGCAGTTACAACATTATGGTCACTTTCATTGATGGAAGCACTTAATGGGATTGTACCAGAGGTAATTCCATGGACATATCACTCAGTAGGGTATTAGCAGTTTGTTTTCTGTCATCACATGGAGAATTATACTTGGCAGATTTTATAGGATGTTTTGAAATTTCTTGAAAAATGCATTTGTTTGTTAAAGTTTTGGCCCCATCTTCGTTGCCATTTTCCTAAAACTGCCTATTTGAGTGAAACATTTCGCAGTGTTTTGCCTTATGCCCATATTGTAGACAGTCATGATGCTGTATTTTACTTGTGTGTCTGCATTCTCTGCACATTCTGCCCTTGTTCAAAACAATAGAAATATCTCCTTGATTTCTGATGATGGTTAGAACAGTTTACATGGTCCCAATTATGTTTGAGATCTTCGTTTCTATGCCTTTCAGAGGTATCATAGCTTTCCTTTAGTATTGGGAAAACCTCATTTACTGCATTAAGAAAGTGGGATAAACCCTTTTAATTTAGATGAATTTTGTCTTTCGCCATTAAGTGTTCCAGAACTAATCCAGACTTAGTCACGAATCCATGTTCAATGTCTATTATTTTGTGATTCCACTCCTGATATAGATGTTTAATTAGAGCATTCAACTGACAGATGTCTGTGTCAATTCTTGGGCATGCACTGCATAAAAAGACTGAGCAGTTAGGATTTTCCAGGTATATGTTGTTTAGGATGTTGTAAAAAATTGGTTTCAGTCTGGTTAATATGAACATTGTTACTTGCATCATTGCTAGCAACACTGATTATATTGGTGTCATATTGAGAAAGGTTAATTTTTCTCATGGCATCAAATATATGACCAGTTTCTGCCCCATGGAAACACTTAACTTGAACCCAAGGTTTCAGACCTCTTTCATTTACATATTTAATAATGGAGTCTCCAATTATGAGAGTATTTTTCTGGAATTATCATGTCCTTTGATGCTTTCTTCTCTGTCTTTGGTAGAATCCAGTGTATTATGAAATCTAAAGCTGTTACGCCTGAGATATGAAGACCCTTTACTGCTATTTGTGACATTGTGTGGTAGAGAGTTTGTAGCGTTTTTCCCTATATTCTGGGTGGGTTTGGATTTATTTTCTCTCTGGGCATTTTCTTTTACTTTCATTAGTGGGCTTATTTCACTGATGTGCTTTTGTGACTCTTCTTTGAGAGTACTTACAATTTCTGTTTTCGTATTTATAATGTCTTCCTGCACTGCTGCTAAAATTTCAGGATGCATGCTATTTGTAGCAGCATAGCCATATTCAAGCTGCATAATTTCCGACTGTCAGTGAAGTGAATTTTTGTCTTTATTTAATTGTTTTACTTAATGTGTTTGTCATTGTTTAATTGTTTCATTAAAGTCAGTGTCAGAGTGCTAAGATATTGTTCAGTGTTTCATTTACCTGCTGTAGACAGTTAGCTCTAGGCCAGTTTTGGGTGAAGTTTGAGAGCAGTGGTACAGATTCTAAAAGGAGGCAGATTTTTCAAATGCCTGTCTAAAAGACATGGGTTATGCATGATCTGCACCAAGAGCTGCCATAAATCCTACCACTCTGGAACTGGTCAGTCAAAATCCGAAAGAAAAAAATTAATCCTGCTGTATACTGAATAAAATATATCACCCAGTTTATTTATCGTGTTATACAGTCAAATTGCAGACAACTTATTTTTGGAGAAATATTTCAAACATAAATGAAGGAATAATCCAACACCTTTTTATTTAGATGTTTTGAAAACATAAAACATTGGAAGATACAAATTTCTCCTTTTCTTACTTGAGTAGATATGAAAGAAAAATGAGAAATCATTAGGGCAGCACCCACTTAAGATTTACTGATCAAACTATTTTTCACATGCACGGTGTATACTATGTAAATATAAGAGCAACTTGTGGATAAAACACAACTTTCATTCCTTGTCATATATTCTGTAAATTTATAAGAAAACAAAAATTACAACTTCAGCTACTACTATAAAAGCAAAAATGCAGTAATATGTGTTGTGCAAGGAATTGTACCAACCCAATGGACCACTTTGGTGGCCTAGTGGTTAGAGTGACTGCCTTAGTTGTGGGAGGTCGCTGGTTCGGACCCCAGCCGAGTCATGCCAAAGACTTGTAAAAATGATACTAATAGCTGCCTTGCTAGGCACTCAGCATTAAGAGGTTAGTGTTAGGACTGGTCAGCCTTGTGTGAGGAAAATGTTATTGGGTGGGACATCATGCTACATGTCTGCAGCATGATGTCCCAGTGCTAAACGTCACTATAAACTGCCACACTGCAGACATTTTAGTGATATGACTGAAAAATTGTTAAAACTGTGTCAAAAATGCGAATCACACACAGACACAGACACACACACACACACACACACACACACATCTGCATCCTTGGTTTTTTATGCTCTTTCTTTGGAAAATAATGATATCTGAATTGGAAATACCATTGGTAACACAAATCTCGGATTTTCATAGTCAGGCCAACATAGGGCAAGCTTGATACTGTGCAAGTGTGTAATATTCATTTGAAGTTGGTGTATCCATTTATGACAAGAAATTGTTCACGTTAAAATGTAAAATATCTTAACTTTTTAAAATTGTAATGGAAATGACTGGAATATATATAACACACACTACCTGTAGACTCCATAATTGCTGGCCAGTCATATGACTGTCAGCGCAAAGATGAAACGTGCATCAGATGTTATATACTAGCAGTGAGGCAAGCCAGGTACAAAAGCTAACAGCTAGGTGGTCAGTACCCAAGAAGAGATAAGAACGTGTTATTTGAGTAATGCAACTTTTAGTTAGGTGATGGGATGTTTATTTGACATTGAATTAACCAGGATAGCAGGAAATACTTCACAAGTACTAGTTTGTTATATGATTCTTCTCCTAAACTACATAAATGAAAACTATGAATCTGCACACACACATTTCTCCAGTGGTTTATTGTTGGTAAATCATTTTATAGGTAACTGTGACAGTCTTCTGTCAAATTGTTTCAGCAAATTTTAACCCAATTGTATGTGTGGATTCTTTATTTAGTGCTTGTATGACAGATGGAAGTCATGTTACTCACATGATTGCTCTGCAATCTGATCCCTCATTCACAATTCCTGCACATACTGATGTCTAAATAATCGATTCACAAAGTATTTGGTTAAATTGTTCCACATTGGCTTGATCTCAGTTTATATTAACATATCCAATAAGATCCCACACCTTGTGTTTTGTTAACATGTAGCAAAAATTCTGAAAAATTATTTGCCAGGATCCACCTGCAACAACCATGCATGGCCTTGTTAGTAGTCTGCCTGTGTAAATATGTTTTAATGCATCTGCAACACTTACTGAATCTCAAGACATATGTTCTCTGCTTCTTTATATCCAATAGCAACACCTACAATACTTGTAATTGCACATACAGTGTATTTGTATATATGTCCATGTACCTGATCTTGTAGAACAAACAAAAGATCATCCTGATGAATGTCTTTTGGTATTCTTATATCAAACCTCCATGGGAAATCTTCATTACCACTGGTAGGTAAATTTGCTGGAGCTCTTCCTTGGCACTGGTAGGTAATTTTGCCACAATGCTTTGTACATGAGATATGTTGGTAAAATGCAGCATCAACAATATTTATAGGTGCTTCCCCAGGCTTTGGTTGGTTGTTAGAATTAAGTCATATATCCAGCTGTGTACAAGGCCCACAGTAACTGTATCCAGGAACATGTTTTTCACTTTGCTCATGGTGTTCCCAGTATCTTCATTAATGCAACTGTGACATCACTGTTACCTTTTTTTTTTAAACTCATGTTTGAGTTTACCAGTAGACCTGGAAGTGAGATTGCTTTGCCACCTGCCCACAAACCTGAACTTCTTTGCTCTACACCAAACACAAGTTTTAGTGAATTGCAGCTCTGCTGTTACATGTTTGAACCCATGTTGGATTTGCAGTACATGTGTTTGTAAGACATCACACACAATATAAAGACATGATTGTGTTGTACAACAACTGATATTCAACATGACATTGAGAGGACTCTTCACTTTCACCGTCATTAACTGTTCTGTGCAGGCACAGCCCAAACAACCTATTAGCATGGTGACGTGATTCCAAACTCAGTTTGCTGAGTGATTATTGGCACAGCCAGATCACAGAAAAACCCAATTGTTGAGTTTGATTGGAGATGGTTAACATGAGATCAGTTGTACATCATAATGTGATGTCAGCTGATGATCAACCATGTTTTACATGTATTTAGGGATTTTACAGAAGTGCTCAATCACAAGTTGTCGCCAGGAAACAAATTGTTCACAGTTGTTTTCTTTTTCAAATATGTCATCCAATCATAATACCTTAGGAGAACTATTACTACCATGCAAATCCAGCCCTCCCAAGCTAAAACTTTTTAGCTAGAAAGCTTAAAGTTATCTGCCCTTGATACCAGGATTTGCACCAAATCTCAAAAGTTACTGCTTCTGTTTGTGCCAAGTAGCATATGTTCTCTGGAGACAGAAAGGTCTGACAAAATCAATACAAGCAGTTTGAAAGTTTTCTATCTTGAAACAAGTTAGAGGAGTTTCATCTTTGAAGGAAAGTATACTCCATCTATTAATTTCTAACTTTGCTATTCTTTCTATTATCGACAACAAAAGTTAACGCTTTACCTTCTGCAAGTACTGAGTGCCTTGGCTACAAAGCCTGTTAAACAGCCTATCTCACAGCAGCAACTGCTAGGCTGAACCCCAGATTGACATAATGGCTGCTTGAGTGAGAGCTACTTAAGTTAGTACACATGCTGTCTTCATTATCTTTATCAATCTTTTCTCACCCATGCGACAGACAAATCTAGCTGTTTTGCTAACCTTACTTTTCTTATCTCGGTCTGGTTGTCTCAGACAGGTCGTCTCAGTCAAGGCATCCATGTGCTTGGAACTACTTTTAAAAAAAGAAACCTCTGTTGTCTTCTGCTATGCCTGAGTTAGTTGTTCTAAAATAAAACAACAACAACAACAACAACAAATATATAACCAAAAAACATTGTAACTTAAGGTCAGTCCATTTTTGAGAACACACCATACAAAACATTTCGAGAGAGACAGACACACACATGCACATGATGTCAAGCTTTTTGGTATTATGCTAGTTTGTTGCACACAGCTTGGTCAGTTTTATCCTATACGCAGGCCTAGCTTGGTACATTTTCAGGTCAGCATCATTAAATGTAGCTAAAGCTACCTAACTAGTTTTAAATACTTCGTGTGAAACAAATTATATACTGTTAGCTACATTTAATGACACTGACCTGAAAATTGATTGTGCTACAGATAGGATAAAATTCTCAATGCTGTGTGAAATGAACTATGACAGAAAACACTGATCTGTGCACATAGCCTATAGACCTATACACTTCATAGCCTCCCAACTCTCTTATAAACTACAGAAAACTTAGTAACAGCCAGAAATGTGTTATGTCAAACATGCTTTATTCTATTTTTGTTAAGCATCTCCATTGTGCCCCAGTTGAATCAAAAATATACCTACAATATTTAATAACAAATAATGCACTTACCAGCCAGAAGGAATCATTTATCCGTCAACACATTAATCCATAAGCAAATTTCACTGTAGCACATGCCATATTTCCAAGACAGAAAAATAAATTTTCATAGAATCCGTGAACTTGAAAGTTTAGCACATGGTTATCCGCTGGGGTCCATATTTGGAGGGTCTTTTATACACGGGTAATTTTACAATCAATATTAGTTACAACACAAGTATGTCACAAACAGTTTCACCTCCTCCAAAGAAAAGGAGATCATTTATATATGATAGTGACATGGATCTCCAATTACCCGTGAATAACACAAGCACGGACACTCATGCTACAAGTAACTTTAATAGCCTATACACTACAACAGAGCTTTTAGCCCAGGATTGTTTCATTATGTACAATATAATTTTCTAAATGGGAACTGATGAAAATGAAACATTTTCTTGTAATAAATATTAACTATTTATTGTTAATTTCATATAACATCCATATATTAAATGTGATAATACCATGCAACGTTTTATGTTATTTCTTTTGGCTCACACATGAAAACTATGTGCTTCGGATGACACAGTTACAGCACAGTCCTCATTAACATATTTGTATTAGTGCACCACATGTAAACATTTGCGCATGAACTATATTGCACAAGTGAGGAGTTCTTTCTTTAAAGGATAATATTGGGATTTGGACCAAGACCAGGAAATCCCAGTTGCGAGGTTACATTATATGTCTCCTGACTCGGCTAGTCTCATGGGGAGACAAATAATGTAACCCCTTGACTGGGATTTCCTTGTCTCGGTCTAAACCCCAACATAGATTCTATAGTCCCATGCAGACTATCCAATTTAACCCATTACCTCATAGAGTGGTAGGCTTTTCAGGCAGTTGATATACATGTACCAAAGTCCCACAGTGCAGACCTATATATAGAACAAATGTTACCTGTCTGACTCCATACGCATTATAGCCCCTACGAAATGATCATGAATAATTCATGAACTGGCATGAACTGTTCTTGAACGGTTCGTGAACCTAGTTCATGAACCATTCATGAAAGTTCATCAAAAGGTTCATGAACTATTCATGAATGTGCATGAACTGAAAATGGTCAGTTCATGAAATAATGAATTCATGAACTGTTCATGAACCATCACTTTACAAACTGTTCTTGAACAGTTCATGAAATATTCATGAACTGAATTCATAAACAGTTCATAAAAGTTCACAAACTGGTTCATCATCATTCATCACAGTGAATGAACATATTCATGAACTATGATGAACAATGTTCCTCATGATTCATGACTTCATAAACAATTCCTATAAAAAAAATTTGATTATCTAACAAACTCACAAATACCTAATTTTCATCCTGAATCATAAAATAACCTTAGATGGGGGGGGTTTAAAACAGTATAAAATGCAACATATTATCTTAAAAACGGTATTTAATTTCAGATAAATTTCTAATATGCAACAAAGAACATGTAAACTGACAAAAAGCGATATTCTTTTTTTACTCTTAGCAACACTTTTTGAATGTTTTGTAATTTTTCTTTGAAAATTTTTCAAGAGATATTGGGGCAGTTATGTTCAATCAACTGCTGAAGCATATTTAACTTTCACTGTCATGGGGCTGTCTAAATTCCACTGGGGTTTCTCCTGACTTGACCAATCTTTTTCCCCAGAGACTGACCTGTCAGATAACTCTTTTGTGACGACGTTCAGGGCCTATAATTTAATCAAATTCCACCTATTGTCACTACTGAATGTCTCCATCTGCAACTTAAGCTGTTCCATCTGATTACTGTTTGGATCTTTAACATTGCTGCAGCAGTCACTTTTTAATGTCTCTTCCATCTTGGCTGTAAGATCCTCCAGTTGTCAAATTTTCCTCCTTAACCTACAGACTTCATCCTCAAATAATTTTACTTTTCTGCTGTCTGATCTGAAAGAAAGATAAAGTTAACTTCAGATAACCTCTGATCAACATTGTCTTCAGCTTCTAGCGCATTATTTTTGTAACCCACTTTATTTACTGGAATAATTATGATCCAACTCAAAATTATTTAATCCCTTACACTTAATGCACAACTTACTGAGCATTTATATTATTGAAGAATTTTGTCACTAGTTGTATTTTAACTGAAGCTGACTAGCCATAGGTATTATAAGTCACAGGAGTCGGATGTTTTAATCAATAAAAATTTATCCACTCTGACTCCGGATGTTGCATATAGCTGCTTCTGGTTTCATCACGTTGTTATTTGCACTTGTATTGTGTACAGTTTGATACATTAACTAATTTTAGTTTGTTTTTTTGTTGTTTTAATTTACCAAATTACATCAGATCATAGAAATAGTGATGTCGTGAACCAGAAAACAATACCGAACATCTAAATTCCTATCGTAGATGCAGTACCACGTCTGGTATCGAGATCGAAAAGGGAGGGGGTATGATAACGTTTAGGTCTCACTGGACAGTTTATCTGGTGAATTTTCATCCGACAATGACTTATTGCAGAAAAATGAGAATTTTACACTGAAGATACAAATAAAAACAAACTAATGATTTTTGTAGAAAGCATGCATGTGAGATTTTGACTGCGGCAAGCAGGTTAATTTCTTACACAACTGGTGGCTTTTATACTGAACCAACACTGCCACCAACCCCTCTTTTTTACATTCATTTTTGACAGCAAAGAGCTGTTTTGACTATTTTCCTGTGACAAGGCGGCTAAAAGAATCAGTATGTGCCTTATGCATGAATAAAGTTCACTAGTACTATAACAAATTAGCATACTATCATCACCCCTCAACCATCTTTTTAGATATTTACCTCTGTAGCAGACATACATAAATACGTAATCCAAGTCGGCTGTTCATTTGCAGCCCAAGTTATGCATTGGATCTCCAGTGCTAGTCTGACTGTGACAGGCAGTCACCAAACAAGCCAACCCATTTTCAAGCTTAACTCAAAGTAAATATAAACCACATTACAGATTTAGCTTCTGTGTGAATTTATAAATGCTAGGCTTATGATAATTAGGTTCATGCCTTCTACCTTAAAAATTAGGGAGGTGTCAAAATACGAAACTATCCAGTGAGACCTTAAGTGATTTTCAAAAATTCGAAGAGCAAGTTTAAATTGGGTCTGACAAAAATCATGTATATTAGTTTGGTTAAAACTAATATGATGACATATAAAAACCAATAAAATATCCATATAACTCCCACTGAAATAATCATGAATGACCAAGAAAAAGAGACTCACCGTAATTTTGATGATCCTGGCTGTGTACGCTTTTCCGCCTAATTTTGCTCTCACCAAGTCAATTCCTTCATATTCTTCATAATCGCTTCTACTTACTTAAAAGAAATGGTATTGAAAATATTCTCATCTGTCCATTCCACAGGAATCCACGATTTTTCTTCAAGATTGTTACTTGTTGCAGAACCGTTTGCGTGCACTTTTGTTTGTGGGGGAAAAGGAGGCTCACCTGCTGAAATCTTGCGCGTATATTAACCAATCATATCACGTCTTTTTTCACAGTCATCCAATCAGGATAATCGTTGTTTACATATTTCGGTTTTTACGGCAACTTGGCAACCAGTGACAAAGTCAATAAAATATGCAGTTTATGAGAGTAATGGACAAAAACATTAGAACAAAGTCATTGAAAGCTTTTATAGTACATTTTGTTCATGCTGGCCAGAAAATATTTTCCCATATTAATCCAGAACTACTCGGGTTAAGTATACAAGTATTGAATAAAAGATGTCTATGAACATTTATACAGTATCATATCATTTTCAAAAAATTTTCACCTTTATTTATATTTCACTAATATTGTGAGAAGTTTGTATGATGAATTTTCATAAACATTTTATGAATATAATGATATAGAAATTTCATAACATTTTTAAGAAATGTCTTGGTGGTGCATCAGAGTACTTGAATTGTTCGTGAAGCAAGTTCATGACATCTCAGAAACTTCAAAGATATTATAATAGTTCATTAAAGTTCATCATTGTGTTCATGAACTCAAGTACATGATTCATCAAAATTCTTGAAGTGTTCATGAACTTAGTTGAGGAACTTTCATGAATATTTGTTCATGAACTCAAATGATGAACTGATCATGAACATTTCAAGAACATTTATGAACATTCATGAACAGTTCATGATTGTTCATGAAGTCATGAATTCATTTTCGTAGGGGAAGACCTGCTTGTTAAATGTTATAGCAGTGTAGTATATGTTATGTTCAAGATCAATTTTAACCATGTTACAATTTTGGTATACATTTATTATGTGTAGAAAGATCAAAGAGTAAAATCTGATTGTTGCATAGTTATTTTTCATTGAAGAATTTTTTATGTGCTTTAAAATCTTGAGAGAACTCATTTACTATCAAGCCAGTGAAGTTGTGTGACCAACCATAGCTGCCATTTCTAATATTTGATATTTACCAGTTCTTTGTCTATGTCTGCATCACTTAATCATATGAATTTGATAAATTATAAAACCTCATTGTTGCCAACATCAACATCAGAGCCTTTACCTAAGTTATTGAAGCTTTCATAATCGTGATTCTAATTGTCCAAACTCCAGAAATTACTGAACAAAATATGAGGCCTCCATTTTGGCTAGTGGAGAATCTGACCCAGATACGTTAAATAGCAGAGTGCAACTAGATCTTAAACAGTGACCACATGATCATACTTAATGACTTTTAGAAACAGGACTTTCACTGTTGTCCCATCCTACATCTGGAATCTGATCATTAAAGTTGATGTCAGTTACATTTACATTGTCATCACTTTCAGATCCTCCAAAATGTGCATTGGAATTGTCAGAAAATAGATGAAGGTTGCCATTTTGTTTACTTCCTACAATTTACCTCATTTTTTTTGGTTATTCTCACTTATTAGGTTGCAAAACTGCTAAAAGAACACATTCATAATTTTATATAAGGACTACTTTCATTGGCTAAATATTTTTAAAGAGACTGGATGTTTGCAATTTCATTAAATGCAAAGCTTTAATATGTCTCATATATCTGTCTCAGGTTTCACATCCCATGGCTGGAAATACTGTCAATAAGGACAGAGAGAGTATTGCTAGTAATGTATATATGCATTGGTGGGGAAGCAAGGCTGTTTTTAGCGATGCATATATACATGATGATAAAGAGCAGATGGTAAAGAGTTAATCTTCAATGTTATCGCTTACTGTCTTCACATATGTAGGTGCCTTTGGTACATACATGCATGGGTATTGAGGGCATCCCCTCACATTAATACGTGCAAGTCTGGTGCATGATACAGAAAACTCATTTAATATTGTTGTATTATAGTCTCCCATATATACGGATACATTACTGGTGAGTTTTCTATATACATGTAATAAGCATCTTCATGGTTCTATACATGACACTTTATTGATTTTACCTGTTCAGAACATCATTGGGCCTTTCCTACAGGTAACTGTGTCTCATAAGGGATATTGTAGCATCTACTTCATAAGTATTAATAATAATAATAATGCTTCAGTGCCTTTTTATGTGCAGGTTTTATGTGTACTATAGAGGACTCTTATGTTACTGTATATCTTCCGCTGTAGTTGAATATATGTGCAAGTAAATTTTCTATACATGATTGACTTGTAGTGTCCAGCTCATACATTACTGTAAGTGACACTTCAATGATTTTACTTGTATAGGCAGTCAAAAATTGGCCTTCCTACAATTAATGTATTACAGTAAAACCTGTCTTGAAAGACCACTGCTATACAGGACCATCTCTCTTGAGAGACAATATTCTCAGTGCACAGATTTATTGATTATATAGTGTTATGACCTGTTATGAGAGACCATGTGTCTTGATAGACCATATGTTTGGAGCAAAAGGGGCAATCTTTCAAGACAGGTTCTACTGTTACAGTACTAGAATTGGTTATTTGTTGTCCAGTTCATAATGTATTTGTTGTAAGCGATATTTCAGTGATTTGACCTGTATAGGCAGTAAAAAATTGGCCTTCCTACAGATAACTTTTAACAGAATGGATTATTTTGTGTCCATTTCATATGTGTATTTATTTAAGTGATATTGTTTCAGTGATTTATGCGTGTATAGGCAGTCAGAAAGTGGCCTTCCTACAGGTATTACTAGAATTGATTATTTGGTGTCCACTTGGTTTGAATTAATGGCAACATTCAAATTCTCTACCTGTCCAGGTCATGTGTACCATTGTAAGGTATTTATCATGGTGTGCAACTCTGCATGGACTCTCATTAAACAGGATGTGCACTACACTAAGTGTATATTGTCTGCTCTACTCGTCTTAGAGATTTAGACCATGGGCAAGACCAGTCTGACAACAACCCTACATGTGTAGTGTTGTCTGGTTGTCAATCCTTGAACACATGTCAGACTTGCGTGTTATGGACAGAAGTCAGTGGGTGGCAGTTCTTTAGGTACTAAGGGCAAGGTGCAGAGGCATACCTTGGGCGACGAAACATCATCAGCCTGCATGCAAGGGTTCTAAACCATATCATTTACTGGGGTTGAGATGGAGAGCAACATCAGCCTCGCTTATAGTCCTGCATATCAGAAATTATGGAATGGCTACATGGATCAGTATCCTGTACCTCATTCTAACCTCAAGAACTGGACAATGTCATGCCAGCCAAGATGGCCATATTCCTTCATGAGCTGACTTGGCCATACAACTCTGATTGCAATGTACCACATCTGCAGTTGATCATACAGCATCAGCCATGATACAGAAGAACTTGTCCAGTTTCACAACTCGCTTATTACTGCTAAGACACTTTTGTGTACAATGCCCAGCTTAGTGCTTCAGTACCCAAGACAGACCTGCCAACACCCTGATGAGACCGTCTCAATAAGGCAGTTGATTTTTTTCTGTAAGTTTGACCAGTTTTGAGTATAGTGTAACAAAATATCATAAACTGCTATTGTAAAGCTGGAAAACATTTAAAAGTTTGGCATTCGAAACCTGTAGCAATGTTAAGTATTGTGTTCAACTGAAAAGTGTATAAAGTACATGTAGACCTATTTACCACTAGTACAGTTGCACAAACATCACTTCTAAACCCTATGCAGCTCAGTAGCTTGTTGCTATCTCTCAATTTGATGTAATTCTTGGAATATTTGTTTTCCATATCACATGACGATGGCAATCACATCTCCGGCCACGAGACATACTCAAATTGACATGTGATGTCCAGTAAGCATAATTGTGTCCATTCCTGATTTTATTCACAAGAATCTGAATATTCCTTTCTATTCTTCTGCGCTCATTATTAACACTTTTTAAGAGGCTTAATTTCTGTTTTGTCTGCAACATGCATCACTTGCGGGATGCTATGTTTTAAAAATTCTATAATCAACAGTTTGATCATGCAGATGCTTTGCAATGAAAATATGTGCAGTTTAAAGCATCTGAGGTACTGCTGTAACGTTAGTCTGGTTTCTGGCTAATTCCACTAATTCTAATATGAAACCTGGATCCAAATCAAACACATATGAAACGATTATCCAGATTTTTGGCAACATCATTTTTCCTAAGTTTTTGCTTTTATTCCACAAGTCCATATTTTAAGGGTCATTTTTGTAACACTTATGTCAAAATCGTAAGGGTTGGCAGGTCTGCCGAGAACCCAGTTCATGAACCCAGTTATACATGGATCAGTCTAACCGGCATACTGTGTTGCAAAGTATTTCTTTGTGGGTGACATCCAGTCTGTACAGGTGTACTTATGGATCAGTCTAACCCATGTAGTGCTACTTGGCTCTTCCTATTGGTCACAGTAAAATCATTAATTAAGCTGCTGAACAACACATAACTGATTCAGTGATTGCAAAGTTGACAATGGGAAGCAGATTATGTTGGTCTCACAAAAGGTATTAGACAAAACCAGTAATGTATAAATAATGGCCCCATTTAAAGATACATCTGATCCTGTGTTTGGCATGGGTGCTTGTGTTGGTTGATTGCAGCATGAAAGATTTTCAATTCTATTTGTTCCCAGCTAGGGACCCTGATCAACCAAAAGTTGAATTTCTCAGTATTTTCTCCCACATGTGGACTTCTTGGAAATTGAGGGAAAACTGATACAGGATGATGATAAAAATCACAGTGCCAATGCCAGGGTTGGATTTTGTGGCCAGGACATCATGGCATTGTTCAGCAGCGCAGAGTTATTCCAACAAAGGAAAGGAAATTGAAGCAGTTCTTGACAACATTGACATAGCCATGATTATTATTTGACTAGCCAGTGTTACGTGTAGGCTCGTACAAATGTAACAAAAGAAAAGAGTGAAGTCAACAAGCTTTGTAAATTTTAACAAAATAATTTATTTCCCTAGAAAACAAGATAAAAATATGCAATAGGACTTACGGTTTGTGAATATAATCCAAAATTTAATCCTAGAACTGAAAAATATAAGTCCAATCACTAAACAGTTCTAATTGAATCCAGGTTCGAATCTCTATGAAGTTCCAATATGGAAGGCAATGATGTCATATAAGGTCGTTGTACTGATGGCAACAGTTCCTCGTTGAAACACAATTTATAATGTTCTGTTTAGAATTCCAGAATAAATTTCCACTAAATGTCTTTGTCCCAGAATTTTTATAAAGAAAAGCACTTGTGTTGTTTTCTAGAGAACTTAATTTATTAAATCCCCAAAAATAGATGAACTTCAGAACAAACTGGCAACAACAAGAAAAACCTCTTGAGCCCTCAAGGTTTAAAATATGACTGAACCAGAAAACACTGAGATTGAGAATTAAACCCAACTAAAACGTCATTTTGACACTCGTGATGAGTCACATGATCACTATTTTGTCCGAACAGTGCAATAAAAAATGTCAATTATCAGGTAGGCTAGAATAGCCCTATCTAAGAATCAGATTCCCACGCTGGAAATGAATTAAGAAAGAAAGGCTGTTTACAATTCAGCTAAAACGTGGGCCGAACATGACCTTGGTATATAGCCAATCATTTCTGCTTAGTGTTTACAAAATGTCTCAACCAAGGTGAGCTAAAAATACTGATAATGTAATACCTTTTACGTTCAAATCAGGTAAAAACAGAGAAGTGATTTTTCGAAAATAGTCAAATCCCGTGAAAATTATCATTATAATAAAATGTAATGAAACAAAAATAAAATCAAAAAAAGAATTTAAAACTAACACACAAGCAATTTAATTACATTCGTAACACCAGATACAATGATGAATATAAGACACTGACTTAATGATCTATGATGTTTTAGATGGACCAATTTAAATGCAGATCATAAACCATATAAATTTCATCAAGGGGTACAAAATGCTTTTGTGGATCCACAACATTCTGGTATGGATGCCTAATCTGGTGTGAATGGCTCCACTATGATGTCTAGCACCAGTCAAAATTACAGCTTGGTTTTGCACAGCATTGATTACAGCTTGAGGGAAACTCATTGAGGTTATCTTGTGTAATTACCCTCAGTCATATATTTTGGGTTTTGCAGATATGTTTGCAAAATTATTTTTGGGTCCAAAAACACCATTCTGTTAACCAGTATGGGTAGTGCCAATGGTGCAGTTTGGCATCCCCACAATATTGGTGCAAGCCAAGTTGTGTTGTCAACATTCAACACAGTGGACGCCTGTGCTAGACAATTCATAGAATTGCAACATAGTAATTAAACCTGTTATGTTTTCAAATAATAATGTCCTATCATGAAGTTATGGTTGGCCTTAGCCCAATGTAACTTGTGAAAATAAAGAGTGCAACACAAAATGATTACAGGGTGACATTGTGGCTTTTCCAAAAAAATTACTGGTAACTGGAATCATCCACATGTGGTTAACCGAGACGTAACTTACATATATAAGCCATTTCACATTGAAGGCGACCCCAGAAACTGAAGAGTTAAAACATTAAAAAGTGCACGATATGACATCACAAGATGCACACAGAAAGTTCTACATGCATTTATTGAGACAAACTTATATTAGCAAAAACTACACTAAAATTTTTCTCTAGGTTGGCATGTATGATTATTACATGGAAATTCTATAAGTTAATATAATTTGTTTGAAAACTCAATAAATTTATTTAATATTCTGTTTTCTTATTGTTTCTGCCTAATTCAGATTTGTGTGTGATTTGACTGGATGATGACAAGAATTGAGCATTCGCTTGTTGCTGTAACAGTAAAAACCTCTTCCTTTTGACAATAGTTATTGTTTGTTTGTTGATGCACTTTTGCATTACAATTTTATATCAATGCACAAGTAATTATGTTTTTATTTTGCCTTGAAATTGAAAATACCTAACTCATTAAAATGTGACCCTAGTGTTATAATAAAATTCAACAGAAGAGGAAAACAAAAGTCACATCTACCAATTATAAACAAAGGAGATGCTGAAACAGCCAGCTTTCCAACATGATTGATGATGATCTTGCTTGATCTGTATTCAGAATTTTAGCTCTTATTAATATCATTCTTTCATGAACATGTAACAATTATGTGAATATATGCGGTTAAGTGCTTCATACAGTTAAACATGTGTATTTTCTCATAAAGATTACTTCAATTTGTAGGATCACTTATATCATTGAAAAAGAGTAACTTGTGAATGCGTGGGTCAGTGTAAATGAAACAGCTGTGTACATTTAGCTGAAACATGATCTGGAAGAATGTGATTTGGCAGAAACAATAAATAAAGTAAAATCAGCATCTAGTATTTTTGGGAATAAACAAGGATTTAAGTGACACTGAGCATGATTTGCACTGTGTAAGTATTGTACAATAAGTACAGCCTGGTCTTTGGGGTAAACTCAAACTGGCTTGTGAATTATAAAGCATTTATTTACCTTTAATTTCAGGTTGGAGAAATTGGAAAATATGCACATGGAAAATAATGAAAACAATCATAATAGTTTATAACAGTTTATTGATGTAGTTATTGAAAGAGCTGGTCACTGTGTCAATCTTCACAATTTTGTCCTGAAATTTTTTGTGTCAGCAAGTGTTGGGACACCGAAAATATATTATTTTTTACATGCATATAAGTCTTAGGACATTGGAAAAATATTATTTTTTCATGCACGAAGATTTACAGCCATTATGGTAGTCAATAAAATTACTTGAAAATTCTGAAGTTTAGACCATGGCCCATGGATAAGTTGACCCCCCATCTTTCCAGGCTTTTAATTTTTTCCTAATTATTTGGCTTACATGGCCAAGGGTAGAGCACCCAACCTCAGTGACATTAAAGTTGTCAAAGTCAGAGGTGGCACAAATGCAAATACTGCTGGAATATTTCCCTTCCTCATGGCTATTCAAGCATTGTTAGCAGCTGTGGTATCTGTGGTTGCAAATGCAGTGTTTGTGGGTGTTGAAACTGCATCTGGCATGGCTCTGGAAAAGGTAGTCCGTGGAAAAATCTAAAATTATTTGACTAGTAAATGAAAAAAGAAAGGTCTTTGATTATTCCCTTGGTCTCAAGAGCAGACTTGGAGTCAAGGTTGTCGTTTGTGGCTTCACCATTGACCATTTTGATTTATCTATGATCGTAAAATCAGTCAAACATTAACAAGGTCACACTTTATGCATGGATGAACTTGAATTGATGATTACCTTCAGAAGGGAAGCTCATCCTGATTTAAAAACTGGACCTGGGACTCCATTGGTTGCATACTTGGTAACACCCAAACATCTTTTATATTTTGACT
>JAECUM010055396.1:0-10184 GCA_016617855.1 Megalonaias nervosa | reverse complement strand
AAAAACTAAAAAAGTATTAGGAAATTTACATAATACTGGTTATTTACATGTAATGGTACGTGGTATAAAAACTAACCAAATTGGTTATTTGTCACACCGTTTTGTGTTTGAAACTTTTAACGGACTAATACCTAATAGTTTAGTTATCGATCATATTAACAAAATTAAAACCGATAATCGTCTGGAAAATTTGGATTTGGTTACGCCAAAAGAAAATAGTCGACGTGGAGCCGGTTCTGATGGTTCTAATTTTAAAAATCCAAAATCAGTTATCTCAATAAATCTCGAAACTTTTGAAGAAATAAAATTTAAATCAATAACAGCTGCTGGAAAATATCATAAAATTGATACACGACGAGTTAAAGATGTAGCTGATGGTGAAAGAAAATCAGCAACGTCAATGTTGACATTTGATAGATTTAGTTTTAAATACGATAATTAATGATATTTTCTATATCATTTCGAGTGAGACAATTATGACTAAATTCCATGACATCGTCGCGATTAAATCGAAATGTCATCATTTTATTTGTATCAAGTTTTATTTTTTATGCTGCTGTTTACAAAAATTTGTCAGACTCACCTAATGTTATCATAACATCAACAAAATAAAAACTATATCCCAACAAACAATTTCGAATTGCTTCAGCTAATTCTTTATGATTTAATATATTAACTCGCTGATGATATTTTATTTCTCCAAACATCTTATTATTTATTAATTAGACAAAAGATTATTATAATAATGAACTTAATTGAGAGACTGGCTAAACTAAATTCGGGAGATTTTGTTTCAGTTTCAAATTTTACATCAGAAAATATTACTAATATTACTATTACGACGACGAAGATGATGTTGTTGTTAGTAAAAAATATTTAAGCAGACCAACAACTGGACGATATGATGTTAATTACCATATTGCTAAAAAAAATAATAAAATTTAATTTTACTGCTGCCGAGCATCAAATATTTTGGCAGTTTATAAAGCC
The DNA here is from genome assembly GCA_016617855.1 of Megalonaias nervosa. NCBI lineage: Eukaryota > Metazoa > Mollusca > Bivalvia > Unionida > Unionidae > Megalonaias > Megalonaias nervosa. The sequence goes on along the minus strand of JAECUM010055396.1, from coordinate 9,194 downwards.
CTTTTTAAACGTAAAAATAGCTGGACAACAAAGAAATATAAAATACGATTTTATTTTTGTTAAAATATTTAATTTAATGCCAATGGATGGTGCAAGAAAATTACATTTAATTTCTCTGTGTAAACCAGTAAAATGTAAATCAGTATTAATAAAATACGAAGAAATTTATAATAATATTATTCAGTCGATGAAATCGACCGAGTTGGTACCCAACTATTAAATTTATCGCCATATCCACGCCATTTGACTAAACTTTTGTTGTCGCGCTTTTTAATAACTTTTTCAATAACAAATGTATCTTGTTCTGTTTTCTGAAGTTCTTGCTCGTAAAAACTGCCAGTTATAGGCTCACCTAATAAATCTTTTAACGAGTATGTAACTGGTATTGTTAAAAGTACTTTATCAACAACAAATACTTCTTCGCTCCAGTTATGAGTATAACCTTTTTCAAATGTTTTTTCGTCAAAGAAATTCTAACTTTATCGCCAACTTTAAATTTGTGTCGTCGGTACATGTTTTCGTTTGCTAATATTGGATTTGTAATCGCGTCGTTTGGCGACATTTTACTTTTGCCTAGCGAAAGGGATCTGTGTTTCGTGTTATTATACTCGTCAACAATGTTTTGTAAATTGTCAATATATTTACTCGTATTTTTAGCTGTCAAATATTTATGGATTTTTTCGTTGAGCGTGCGATTAAATCGCTCGACGATGACACTTTTTCCCTCATTTCCTGTGACATATTTTTAATGTTATTTTGCTCTAAAAACTGTTCAAATTTTTTATTAAAAAATTCTGCTCCATGATCAGTCCAGATTCTATTTGGTTTCCTTTCCGTGTTAACAATAATTTGTTTTAATGCATCAGTCATCGATGTCCCTGTTTTATCCGAAACGGGTATACTAAACGCGTATTTGCTAAAAACATCTACAACATTAAAAAGATATCTCTTTGGAGCTCCATCAGCGCCAACGTTAAACTGAGCTAGATTTGAAACATCAACTAAGTCTATCGCCCAGATATCATCAACGGCATTTGCGACAACTTTACGTCGCGGAAACATTTTTTTTTTTAGGTCTGTGTAGCTCAGTTGCAAGATCATCATATAATTCTTTTTTACCGAGTAAGTCTCTACCGAGACTAGACTCTCCGAGTCCGAGTTTATATTTTGCTCCAATAAAACCCTGGACCAGCCTTCGGTCAACACGTTCTCGCATATTTACAGGTTTCATATCACGAAGTTCGTCTAACATTACTTTATCGCAGCTATGTTTATTTTGTTCGCTGTCTGGAAGATCAATATCTCTGTAGCAGATATCATGGCGCATTGCTATTGCGTCAACTTGATTGTAAGGCTCTTGTCCTGGCAACGGATTATTGTTTTCGTCAAGTTGTTTATCAAGAGGATTATAAGGTCCAGTATATTTATGGCCTGGCAATGTCCAACCGCCTTTTGGTTTCGGCAATTTTCTAATAAATTTATGTATATCTATACCTGTTCCAGTTATTTCTCTGTTTTTGCATTTCTGACAATATGTAACAATTTTATTTTGCTCAAGACACAAATCTCTATCGCAATCACAGTCGAATGTCATTATTTATTTAGTCGTCTACTAAAACAATTTCTGGGTAACCCGCTCCGGACAACTTTGTTTTTGGTAAAAACATACTTTTTTTTCTTCCACAGATTGCACAAATACTTTTCAACATTATTCTATTATTTTTTGTTTTTTCTGTTTTTTCGTCTTTATTTTCTGTTTTAGTTTTACACTTGAGACAATATGCTGACATTGTATATCTAAGTTTAGATAAAATTTAATGCAATCCCATCATTAGCGTGAGAAGGTTGTTTGTCAAATTGCAAAATAAACTTTAAAAAATCTGGATTTTCGGTCATCTGTTTAATGAACATTACGCAATAATATCCACAAGCGGAAGTTCCAACTGGTTGAATTTGATTAGACGAATAATTTGTTATTCTCGCAAGAGACTTCGTCAGAGACTTCGTATCTTGCATTCTACTCATATATTTTTTTACTGCGTCACTTGGTGGAATTCCGAACGAGTCAAAATAATTGTTATAATAAACAGCTACCCAATGTGTGCCAAATCCGTCATTAAAATCTTGTATATTTATAACACACGAACCTAGAGACGGTGTCGCTTGCGGTGGAATCGCCATAAGTTCATCTTTAGAATAAACTCCACTGAAATTTTTTACTTTTTTTAGTTTATCAAGTATATCAAAATTACTTAACGCAGATTTTATCTCCTTGTTCTGGCAACATTAGTCCTCGTCCTACTCCTAACAGATTTGGCAATAGACTTCCCGCCAATCCTGCTAGTAACGGGGCTATTGGAATAAATCCCCCTTTTCGCCTCTGTCGTGTCTTTTTCTTCGTCGTTGTCTTTTTTTTCGTCGTTGTCTTTTTTTCGTCGTTGTCTTTCTTTTAGGCATTATATTTATCAATCACATAAAATTGTTACCATCGATATTCATACGAAAATTTTCTTTATACCACTACCTTGAACTGCCTTTTTCGTTGCGCCAGATACTGCTCCAGACGCTGCTGCTAATCCTAATGTACCTAACACTGGCAAAATTTTAGGTATTAACGTTCTGGCCATTATAGATAAAGCCGCCATGTTTTGCCATTGCAGTTATTTGTACAGCACTTAAATTTAAAACAAAAGGTTTTTTGCGATCGTATTTATTTACTTGTTTTTTGGTTAACATTAATTTTGTTAAAGTACCCACTGCGTTATGGTTGACCTTTAATGAAACCTGCCTCTGTTTTGCAACAGCAGCTGCTAATTTTTTAACTTGACCATCAGTCAAATATATTTCTTTTACAATATATTTTGTCATCTTATATAACGATTACAGATTAAACTTGTACTGACATTTTACCTCCGACAGAGTCAATTGTAACAAATCTATCGCTTATTACTGACGCATACACGTTTAACTGATCTGCTGGAGCTGGAGCTGCTCCTAGTGTCCAAGTAATTTCAATATCAGCTGTGCTGTCTACAGCTCGCTCGCTATGCTTGCTAACATCAAAATAAAATATCGGATAAAGTGTACGAAATTCCTCTACTGATATCTGAGATCCATCTCCAACATCTTGATATTTTTGCAGTGCGTCGAGCAGGTACATGTAAGGTCTAGTAATATTTTTATTCTCATCATCTGCAAAATTGCATTCTATCGCTCGCTCCGGATATTGCTTTGAATTTATTCTAGCGTATATTCGTCTAACATCAGCGCTATCAAATATCGCATTATTTTGTTGTTGGTTACCACGTCGCGCTTGTCTCTGAAATACAACAAATAATTGCCGTGGTTTTTGTTCACTTGGTGTCGTTGTGACTCGCCATGTGTAGTCGGTGGTATTCGGAACTGCTGTTTGATATATTCTATGTTGCTGAAAATAAATTCTGTTTGTGTGTTTTTCCAGCATATTATTTAATTCCGCCATTTTAGTGATAGACGGAGTTATTCTTGGCATCCATAGTGCAAGTTTGTTTATGACAAATTGTACATCGGCTCCACCAGATCTAAACTGGCAGTCGTTTTGTTCTGATCTATCTAAAATAAGCGTATGTTTAACTCCACGAAATACTTTATTATAGTCCCTGCAAAAGCCAAATATTGTACTTCGTGGCAGCATCATTGTAATTTGACGTGATACTGCTGCAAGTGCCTTTCTCTTAAAATAACCTTCATTGTAACGTACACTTTTAAAACCTACTATATTATTGTTAACTATAGCTAATATTGCATTTCCATCAGCTGCTGCATCTGGTCGTGCTATACCAAGATTATCATAAGCAGCATTAAGTAAAACTCTTGTAGCGTTTACACCAGCGTCTGCAGCTGGTGCGGCTATACCCAGCGCAGGAGCATAAACAATTAGAAAATCTCTCACATTTGCAGCACTTCCATCAGCATTAACTCCAGCTGCAACTGCTACTCTTGGAATAAATTCTCTACATGTCGCATTTCCAATTCCAGTATCTTTAAACCACATCATATTAGTTGCAGTTGACCTGGAATAGTCGTCGGAAAACGATATAATATTTAAGATTGTACCTGCAACTTGTAAGTGATTTGAAATATCTTCGACAGTTTGATTGACCAGCTGATATCAAGCACTTTTAAATAAACACCAACCGTCATTTATAAGAGCTACTTCTGCGTTAGCTGCAATTGCGGCAGGTGCGGCAGGTGCTGTCATAATCCGGCCACGAACTTCCAACAGTGCTTTATGAGGAAGTAAAAATACGTCCTCGTCTCGAGTATTAAATGTTCTGGAGCCAGTTTTATTAGGCTCGTTAGAATTTTCATCGAGATATTCAACGTATTCAAATTCTGTTACTGTGTCGTCTGTGTCACAAGTTTCTGCTAAATCGAGATAATTTTTTACAGACATTTTTTTTATTTATTAGGTTATACAAAATTATTTCGGTGTTGTTACTTCAGATATTAATTTTTGTATAATTTGTTCTCCTCGTGGCGATAAAAGTTTTTTTGTTGTTGTTATCATTGCTCGTTGAGTTTCTTTTGTTGGTGCGATTTCTGAAATAGCTTGTTTGATTGTCGTTATACCACGTTGTGGATCGCCTTTTATTTTATCAGTTATTTTTTGCCCAACAGCAGTTCCAGCAGCAGATGCAACTCCAGTTGCAAAAGCTTTTGATGCGTCAAGTGCAATTGGTGTAACTTTATGAGCTATTCCTGGAGAATTTTCTATAATTTTAGCAAATATATTTCCCCAAAATCCTCCTACTATTTTTCTTCGATAAACTTTTTTTCTCTGTTTCATTATATCTGAGGTTGCATAATTTTACTTCCAAATCTTTTAGTTTTTCTTAGAAAATATGTTTACTTTTCTCGTAGGTGTAAATAATAAGTAACAACTTCATTATTAAAATCTAACTGTCTTCCAGACTGATCTGTCAACTACATATTTACTTCTGTTATTTGATTTTCAACGTTTAACGGATAATAAATAACCTGACGTGGACTAATTTGCATAAGAGATCCTGGTGAAACTTCTGGTGAAAAACTGTATATTGTTTGTCCCTTACTGCCCTTAGCTGAATAAGATCCAGATGCGATAGAGCAATTTACCAATATTGTGTTTACATCAGTTATATTTACTGGGTTTTCACCGTCATACGTTCTGGTTTCATCAGGAATAACAGCAGGATATGTATCATAATTAAATCCTATCAGTGGTGCAATACTTGTTTTCATCCAAATAACAACTGTTATATCTTTTAATTTCATTCTTGCGCGTAACGTATTATAATTTGGTGTAAGCTCAAAATTATCAGCGATACCACCACTTTTTGTTATTTGTTCTTTTATTGTTTTATTTAGATCAGTTATGTTATAAGCTCCTTGTGGAATTTTAATTGATATCCATTTTTTAAATAATGGAGAACGTGTATCATTAACAGTAAATGCAAATTCATCATTTACTCCAGTTTTTACGTTAGCCATAGAATGCCAACAAGTACAGGAAATTAGTCCAATTTCATATTGTTTCTCACGATCTAGTTCTATTGGCGGAATATACTTTACAGAAAAATTTGCGCTATCTTTATCAGATTGGCTAGAGTCTAGTAATAATGTTGCTGACATTTTTTATATAAAATTGTTGTATTAAATCATTACACAAATTTATAAAATTAAATCGCGGCGATTATATCAAATCGTGATGTAAAGTTCTGTATTCGTCAGATGTTAATAAATTTTCTGATCTCAAATTATCAAGTATGTCAATAATTTCATTGTCAATTTCAGCACCATCATTTCCAGCTTCTTATGATGATATCAATAGCATTAATCTGCCTATCATTTCAGTAACTGATGAAAATATTCTAGCTCCAGTTCCAGTTTTTTCTTCTACATATTGTTTTACACGACTTTTATCAAGTAGAGAAAATTTCCTTTTAAAACTCCAGCTCTTACCAAAACCTTTTTTTCTATTGTCTTTTGCTGTTTTTCCAAATAATGCAGCGATAATACCATATCTCATTCTATCATAAAGTGGAAGCATATTTTCCTTTTCTATAGTTGTTTTTAAGTCATTTCTAGCAGTAACACCGTCGTTTATTATTACATTTAAATCATCAATAAGTTTTTTAAATTCAGCCTCACCCCATTTATTTATATTGTCAAGATCTTTTATATTATTTTCTTCTAAAAATTTATTGTATTCATCCTCTGTTATATCATTATTTGTTTGTTTTATATACCATCGTCTTTGATCTTCAACTCCCATAAACTTTACCGTCAACTCTCCTACTTTTTCTTGCTCCTTTTTAATATCTTTTAATTTTTCTGATAAATTTGTTAAAATATTTTTAATCTCTATTGTGGTTAAATTTGTTAATCTTCGTTGAAGCGTTAGTGGATCATTTATTAGCCGATCTAGTTCAGTTTGTCTTGCAACCGGATCAGCGATATTTGCTACAAGTGCCTCAGCTAATCTTCTTTTTTCTTCTTCAGATCTCTCAATAATTCTTCCAGCAGTTTCTTCTTGTTGTTCTTTAACTAGTCCGAGTAAACCTTTTTCCTGTAGTCGCTTAAGTTCTTCTTCTGATAATGGTTTAGTTTCAGGTTGTTTTCCAAGAAAAGCTTCAGTAATTGGTTTGAGAGCGGCGGCTGTTGTTTCGGCTGCAACCACTTGGCCACGTCGTGCTTGCTGTACTTGCTGCTTAAATTTTGCTTGAGACTGCGCAAGTTTTTTTAGATTTTCTATATGTTTTCTGTACTTTGCTTGTCTTTCCATTAATTATATACTATTTTGTATAAAAATTACTGTAGATATTTTTCAATGCAACATCGAAACATTTTACTCGTATCATTTGTTAATTTATCAAACAAAAATAGTCATATTTATTTGCCGTCGCTTTATGATATAATTCAATAAATTTATCTTTTGTTACATCACCACATTGTTCGTTCGCGATATTTCTAACATCGACATTGTCAAGTCCTGGAAATAATATAAAACAACCAGTATTTCGCCTAATAAATCTGTCAACATTATAAAAAACCTTGGGCGAGATAAATAGAATTACATTTTTTATTTCGCGACAGTGAAAAATATGATCTTATTTTATTCATTTCCTCGTTGTTTAGCGGAATATCACCAAAAACAACTATCTTGTGTTCGGACGAATCAAGTTGATTAACTGGAACGAGTTCTTCTGGTTGTTTGATAATAAAAAAAAATCTTCGCCAGCCTCAAGATCATCACGAAGTTTGTCGTTATAATTGTTAAGTAGCTCGTACTTATCTTGCTGTGGATTTATCGTGTAAATATAAACGCGATCGTAGTTAAAATTATCTCCTAGAAGTAAATTCATAAGCAAGTTTGTTTTTCCCGATCCAGTTCTTCCAACAATAAGATAATGACAATCTAGAAGTTCATTGTTATGTTTATGTCTTACCAACCGCTCTGTATCAAAATTTAATATCGATGATTTTGCCATTATTGTTATACAATTTTATGCTATATAAAAAATTGTCAGACGATAAATAAATAATGAGCTATTATACAAAATTTGGAACATTAGTAGGAGATTCATCAGCTGAAAGTACAACAATAACAGACGGCAAGGTTGATTTATCAGGCTATCTAAAAAAAATCCGGCGACACAATGACGGGAAATCTGTTTATGTCAAATCAACGAATACTAGTGTTAGAAACAGATTATCCGCCAATAAATGTAGTTAATACACAAGCTGTTAGTTATGCACAACTAAGATCAGTTGACGACAGCAAGTTAGATAAATCTGGTGGAACTTTAAGCGGTAACTTAGATATGTCAGGAAAAAAATTATAAATTTGGAGACCGGGTATCCACCAGCAAACTTAAATCAAACTCAAGCGGTAAGTTATTTGCAGTTAAAGTATGTTGATGATAACAAACTTGATAAAATAGGTGGGACAGTTACAGATAATATTATCATGTCAGGAAAAAAAATTACATACCTTGGAGACCCAGCTGCAGAATCAGACGCAGCAACAAAAAAATACGTCGATGATCAAGAATCTAAGTATGTGTTAGTGCGCGGTGGTATAATGCGCGCATTTCTCAATATGAACAATAATGGTATTAATGATCTCAGAACACCAGAAACAGATTTTGACGCTGTAACAAAAAAATACGTCGACGATATTAATATTCTAATAAACGATGGAATTAACGCTATTAGAACTGATTTTTCTAATCACGTACAAACGTTTTTAAATTTTCGTAGAAATATAAACAAATCTATTAATGAATTTTTTGGAAGTCCAGCGGTTGTAGATATTAAACTTGCTGAAATTAACATAAAACTAAACGATATTATTAACAGAATTCCTAATATCTTTGAAAAAACGAATCTGATTAAAATTCCACACAGACAAATTAAAAATATCGTGTACACAGTAGCATCAGGATCATCAACATGGACACCGCGCGATAACACTCTCGAACATACCGCAGAAGTAACTGAGTTATACAGGCTGTCCATATACGGTTTGGAAATTACTTCGATCACTCCATATTTTGAACAGCCGAATGTATATTCTAATCCTCTACTGGTGATGCTAACCAAGGACATCAAAGAAAGATTTATGTTAATGCCAAGGGAAATAGTACCCTCTAAACATTATTATTGGTGTCTAGAATTTGTAGCTGATTTTCCTAATTTACTTATAGCATAAAAATCTGTAAACAAATATTATATAATGAAAAAACATGTCATCGATTTCAATCATATTTCAGAAAAAATTCCAAAACAAGATGTGGACGCTCTAATGCAATATTACAAATATTATCATAAAAAAACTTTGGTGTGTAAAAAAAATATTACAAATACTATAACAGAATACTTCGAGTAATATCATATTTGCCACTGTTAATGACTAGCTCCGGTATAATTTCAAGTGCAGCATCATTAAATCCGTTTTTGTTAATAGTATCTGGTATCGGTGTTTCTCTTGCAACAGCGTGTAAAAAAATTGAGCCTCGTCTTGCGACTAAAAAAAATGCTTGTAAAACAGCAAGTATCACCTATAAAAAATTACTTGATCAAATACGATTTTATTTGCGGGGTATAAAATATGATATGGACGATTTAATACGCGAGTTCCGTATTATTGACAGTATGTTAACAGATATTCT
>JAECUM010055393.1:0-24205 GCA_016617855.1 Megalonaias nervosa | reverse complement strand
TCTAAGAAATTAAATAAGCACCAAAGAAATTACTCAACAATCGAGAAGGAATGTTTGGCTTTAATACTGGCATTACAACATTTTGAAGTTTACATTAGTTCAGCTCCTTCTCCGATTGTTGTGTTTAGTGATCACAACCCCCTTACTTTCATCAGCAAGATGAAAAACAAAAACTAAAGATTAAGGTGGAGTTTGTTGTTACAGGAATATAATATTGACATCAGGCACATCAACGGAAAAGACAATTTAATAGCAGATGCACTTTCCCGTGTATATAAATATTACTTCATGTACACTTTGTATAATTCATAAAAGTTCTTATGTAAAATTTTTTTAACCTCATGTATAATTAACATATGGTAAAAAGAAAGCTTTATTATATAAATCTTTCTTTTTCTTTATGGGGGGAAGTGTTACATATATGTAATTTAATTACTTGTGTGTTAGTTTTAAATTTCTTTTTTATTTTATTTTATTTCATTACATGTTATTGTAATGATAACTTTATTCACTGGATTTGACATTGTTCCAGAAAATCCAGTTCAGTTCGTTAAACCTGATAAACATGCAGTAGTTTGAAACTTTGTATCTTTTGATGAACTAGATTTCAGAGCCAGTTTCAGCTCTGTTGTAAACAACTTATTATTTATTTTATTTTTGAATCTTATAGTAAGATTCATTCAGCACAATCGAATCCGTACATGACCTACGTGATAATTGAAATATGATGTTACTACGTCTCTTGAAAGGAAGTGATCACGTGACCCTATCATGTGGTTCGTTTTGCGTTTCAGTTGGAGTTAAAGTAACATATCATAGTGTTTTTTAGTCAGTCGTAATTCATACCTTCAGGCTCAAAGGTATTATTTTGTTGTTGCCAGTTTGATTTAAATTTTTCTATTTTTCGGAAGTAATAATTTATTTTCCCTTAAGACTTTATCTAGTGTTCATCAGAATTCTTGGACAAAGACATTTACTGAAAATCATTCGGAATTCTAAAGCTGGAATATTATTCTTGGTGATTCACCAAGGAACTGTTGACACGACAACACAAAACAGGTTATCGAAGACGTCATCGCCTTCCATCTTGGAACTTCATCGGGATTCGAACTTTGATTCATTTAGAACTTTTTTTAATAGGACTTATATTTTTAATTATTGGATGAATTTTTGGATTTGATTCATAAGCCATCTTTTTTTATATTTTTACCTTGTTTTTCTAGGGAAATAAATTATTTTGTTAAATTTACAAAGCTTGTTGGCTTCACGCTTTTCTTTGTTACTTTTGAATGAGCCTAGACATGTAACAACAGGTATAATTTCTCAGTCACAGTGGCTTCAGATATCTGTACAGCAAGGCGTCTGTGAAAAGAATGACATATAGGTACATCTACCTTCTGTGGATGACCATGCAACAGAGTGGTGTGCAAAAGGTCAAAGGGTCATACTGACTTTTTCTCCACTCGGGGAGGATTTATTCACATCATACAGACGGTATATTTTCTGCATGATAATAGATTAGCTAATCAATAGTGACAGGATAAGTAATTGCTGCAATTAAAATGGACTTTTTTTGTTTCTGTTCAGTACCATTATACTGGAAGAAGAAAATACACATCAAAAGATAAGACCTGCCAACACAGTTCAAGGGAGGTAACCCTTCTAATAAGTGCATACGCATTATTGTGGCATTGCTTATGAGATCATCTGTGTGAGCTTATGATTAAAGAGAGCAACTTCAAGAAATTTATCCAAATAAAAATTTCTTAAGCACACAGTTCAGATATTATATTAATTATGATAAGTCTACTTTCAGCCATACTCGGCAAACATTAAACTCTCAATTACAGTTACCCATGTCGGGGCCCCGAGTGGCCGAGTGGTCTAAAGCGCTGATCGTTACGGATCACTGCCATCTCACCTCTGTCTGCGTGAGTTCGAGTCCAGGCTCGGCTAACGTGGGTACGTGAGAAAGCCTGCCAGTAGCTTCTCGTGGGTCGGTGGTTCTTCCCGGGGTTTTCCAGGGTTCTTCCTCCACCATTAATACTGGCCGCCATATATAGCCTATCTAGTGCTGAAAAATGGCGTTAAACCCTATAACAACAACAACAAGTTACCCATGTCAGTCATTCATTCACACAATGACAGAAGATAATGACCAACAAATTTACCTGTGTTTTGATTCCACATCCTCTGCAGACACAAACAATGGGCGTCGCAGAAGTTTCCGCTCCTCTCTTTTTTCCAGATTTATCTGGGTCATGCTTCTGAAGTCAATACGATATTTGAATCGATAATTTTCACGGAAATACAGGTATGAATCCTGGCATTTCCATGTAAACTTCTGCTCCAAGGTGAACTGCAGTAAATCCTGGAAAAAATGCAAATTACTTTTGAAAGAAGTTGAAACTAATAATAGTAACCTAAATTTCATAAGTTTTTATAAATGTGACAAAAAGTTGCTACTTGTATGGCCACAGTCTCCTTGAACAAAAGGCTACATCACTCTAATTTGAGTGTACTTACAACAAGATATCCTGCCTTATGAAGCTGTTCATGGCAATGAAACAAGCTGTTCATGGCAACCAAACAAGAGATGTGTTATTAACAAGATAACCTTATATTGAGTAGTGTTCTGACAAGGTTATGTCATAATAGTGCATACAAAATAAAAATGCGTAATTGGGGGGTGGGTGGGTGGGTGAAACAAATTTTGATTCTGTAATACTTATCTGTCACTACTGTTTAGTTTACTCTTTTTGCAACAGAGAAACCCTCATCCATACCAGCTGTATCCTCGTGTTCTGGAAAGCTCTTGAACATCTGCATTCATGCATTTTGACTCATTTGTCAAAGTCCCATGCAAACTGTTGTCCCATTCTTTTCAAGGACTCGGACTACAGAAGGGCACCAGAGCAGGGTGGAATTAAGGGCAACCAATAGTGACAGGCAAGTATTACATGTATACCATTAGTTTTATTCCCATCCCCTGTACATTTTAATATCTGCAGTATGTTACCTGTCACCATTGTTAAGCTGCATTTGTGAGTAAGAAGGGGGATTTATGACCTCAGCTGGGACAAAATAACCCACCTCAAGCAGAAGCATTCAGTAACCATTAAATGGCACCATAATGAGTCAATATTTGTGCCACAAGAATGGGACCACAATTGAAAGAAACACCTTGACTCTGATTTGATAAGGACTGGAGGTAAAAGGTCATATGCGATCAACAAAATGCAGCCTTCATAATGTCCTCCTAGGACGAATGATTGAGATAGTCTCAAGAAGTAATAGTCCTTACTTCATGGCCTTCAATTCCCATCAAAGTGAATAAGCAATGAAACCTCAACTAGGGTTATTTCAACATGCTTGTGTCATAAAAGTACATAAAAACCAAAAATGGGATATCTACTCAACATGTAAAATAATGTTATTGCTAGTTCGCATTAGTCAGGATTTAAAATAAAGTGTAAATATTTCAAGCAGAAATGATGCAACTCAACCAACGGGATCCATGACTACATGTGTTATAACAGAGATGGCTGCATAATGAGGGATTTTATCTCAGTAGACAACTGTACTACATTAGAGATGTCAAATCTTTTGTTCAAATGGTTTTTTTAAGTGATCAATTCCATGTTAATATAGGAGTTCCCCAAGGGCCAATTATGAGACCTCTTTCTTTCAATGACCTCCTCTTGCTCTTTGACCAAACTGATATGGTTATGAATGCAGATAACAGCTCTGCTTGGAAGCACAAAAACTGATGAAATTCAGAGTTAGATAAATTCCAAAATGTCAAACCTTTCAACTTGATTTACTAACAACAGTATTGTTACAAACAGGCCTACCAACAGTCGATCCCATTGGGTACAGATCTGCGTGAGAACCAAGGGATAGAGAGACCATTCCTTCTGTACTTGTCAATTGATCCATGATGAAGGGATGATCAGTGCGTTGAGGAGTTCCAGGATATGGTGAACTTGAAATTATTGTAAATGACAACAAGACTTCAACAAGTCGCACGCACCATGAAACAAAAGTCTGGCAACTGGTATCCTTGTTATTGAAGATAATCTCCATTGTAGGATTGAGTTCCTCCTTGTTGTTTGAGAAATGTCCCACACCATGACACAGAAGTCTGGGGACTGGGATCTTCCTTGTTACTGGAGATAAACCAGCATTGTAGTCTAGAGATAATCCTTGTTGTTGAAAAAAGTCATCACTGTAGATACATCAGACAGAATGAGAACTCCCTTGGCCTCTTAAGTATCCTTGCCCCTAATGAAAAGCTTTCACACTGGCTGTTCTCTTCTGAACTATTGAAATGCAGATGTTGTTCCTGGGGAGATCATGCACCACTGGTGTCTTGAAATAACAGTAGTGGGCGAGCTCCCCTGTCTTTCATACTTGCATTGGTACAGCCTGTAATCTTGAGTGTGTGGATATGCAGATGCATACCCACATTGAGCCAAGTTAGGCTGCTCCAAGTTCCGCCGATGGTGTCTCGAATGGGTGCAGATGTTGAGAGGATGGTCCAGTGGGCCAACTTGAGGACTCCATTTGTGCAGACAAAAACAGTAGCAAAGCTGCTGAATGCAACCGAGGACCATGATGTCCGCTGCTGCATTAAGCAATCCTATGTGGATAGAATTCCCCAAAAGAAAGGTTCTACCATGGGTCGTTTCAATGCCCGATCCTGAGGGAGACAAAGTATGGTGCCTGCATTCTGAAGTCCATACCTAAGTGAGTGAATCATCAATATGCTACTAGGTCGGATGTTTCCTTGTTAATGAGAAGTCCAGATTGGTAACAAGGGCCATCATGACTGGTTAGAGCTCACTGATGTTGCTGCAGGATGTTGTCCAGGTAACCTGAGGTTACTGCCATACAAATGGTCCGGGTATGTGCCATTACTTGATTCGTCAGATGAGGGAAGACCCCAGGGCTGACGAGGAGCCCCAAATGGGGTGATCTGCACACATTATCTAGCACACACTATATAGCACACACTATATGGCACACACTATATAGTACACACTATATGGCACACACTATACAGCACACACTATACAGTGCACTCTATATGGCACACACTATAAGGCACACACTATACAGCACACACTATATGGCACACACTATACAGCACACTGTATGGCACACACTATACGGCACACACTATACAGCACACACGATATGGCACACACTATATAGCACACACTATATGGCACACTCTATATGGCACACACTATACAGCACACACTATACAGCGCACTCTATATGGCACTCACTATAAGGCACACACTATATAACACACTATATGGCACACACTATATATCACACACTATATGGCACACACTGTACATCACACACAATATGATACTGACAATGTATATTTTGTATATGCAAGGCAGGATTTGTGCATGTCTTCCTTAGCCTCGAACTTGTTGCACTTATTAAACTTTGCCGACAGGTTTCACTGAAACGACAAGATAAAACAAAACGGAACAAAAATGAATAAATTAACAATGCAGCATGTTAATAAGTTGCTAAAACTACACCTGTTACTAACCGGATGATCGAACAATAGGAAGTGTGAGTGAAACTGTGAATAGCAACATGCATCAATGACAGTGTGTTGTACAATATGGTCTAAAAATTGGCAAGTCTGAGAAAGTGTAAATATTTCACAAAATATTCACAAAATTAAAAAAAAACAATATTTACCATCTGTTTAGGAATGAATATTAATCCAAATAAATTCAGAATAATAATAATTAATAATAATAATAATAATAATAATAATAATAATAATAATAACAATAAAGACTTTATTTTCAGAGGATGACTCAATTAGTTTGAGAAACTAATCTACCTTGTGGTCTTCAATTATGTACATATAAGATACAAGCTAACAATAATATGTTCGCACACACATACACATGTACAAGCACACATATACATTTACACACACACAAAAGCAAATACACAGCATACAAACAACTATTCACATAAATGCTACATTGCTACAGAAATGAAAAATGGATAATTTGAATTTTAAAACATTTGTTTTTTTATTCACGAGAGGTATCTCATACAATGTTGTACGGAAGTGAAGTTTAAAAATTTTGTGACACCTGATGTGGCAAGGGGAGGTAATGTGCAAAAGTTATTGCCCTTTGTCCACATCAGCTAGACTTTGTCTTTTTAGTAGGCTCAATTCAGGAGGTAGCAGGCTTGTATCTGAACATTGATGTGATTGGGGATTATATTTGAAGGAGAACGTCAGATTGGCACCATTTTCACTTAGGACCAACTAGACTTTATAAAGAGTCTTCTGGTAATACCCTGTGATGATATGACCTTATGTTCAGGAGGAGTAGAGATAAGATTTTCAAGATGTCTTAAATGGTGGTCATATTGAATGTAGATTGCCACCATTTTCATTTGGGAACAAACATATATCATAAGAAGCCTTTTAGTGAGAATTCCATGTTGAAATGACCATTCTGGACAAGTAGTGATAATGAGATTTTCAAGATGGTCATTGTGGTGGCCATATTGGATGTCCAAAGAGCACTGTTTTCATTTGGGGCCCTGGGTCTAAAGTACTTGCTTACAGATCACTAATATCTCACCTCTGTCCATGTGGGTTTGAGTCTCAACTCAGCCAACATGGGTATGCGAAAAAGCTTGCCAGAATCTTCCTATGGGTTGGTGGATCTTCCCAGGGTTTTCCCAGGTTTTTCCTCCCCAAATATACTGGTTGCCATATATCATGAACTGAACAATGGTGTTAATCCCACAAAAACCAAACTGTTTTCATTAAGGACCAACCAGACCATGTGATGAATATGTGTGTCTAAATTTTGTGTTTAAAAGTCCTCTATGTACTATAATGTGTGTTTCTTCTTTTGGTCAGTGATCTGGACCTCAGACCTTTGACCAAAAATCACTAGGCATCAATCTTACTATTGCAAGCCAATGACAAAGTTTGGTCAAGGTCTGACATATATATAAAAATGTTATTGTGCAGAAACCATTGTTCCTCTTTTTGTTACAGTGACCCTGATCTCTGACCTTTAAAAAACAATAATTGGTTTCTTTCTTACCTCAAGTACAAGCCATTCAAAACGTTTTGATGAGATATGTGATGTAGAAATGATGTTACCTTGCAGACACCATCATTATTATATCAGTCTGTGACCTTGACCTCTAACCTTTTGATTACAGGTCCAATAGAGTTCTTCCCCACCCCAAGTATAAGTCAGTCACAAAATTTGGTAACCATGGATTGGTGGATGATGAAAACCATTTTTCTTCTCTCCAAATAAACTTGACCTTTGACTTTATGAGCCTGAAAAAAATTACCTGCTTCAGAGTGGGGGAATCTTGGATAAAATTCTTAATACTTGAGGACCAGGCCATTGGCTGTAAATGTCAGCAAGGAGTTTTTCTTTTTTAATTTTCCTAGACTCTGATCAGTTCTGTCAACTTTTCTGACTGCTCAAGATGGTAGCTTTTAACCAACATCCTGCTTGAAAGACATTTATTTAAAAAATATTACATGAAGAACCCCATTCTGATTATTCAGAAAATCTGCAATAAAAAGTGGAATTTAGCTGAAATGAATCAGTTACTGAGAATGACTGTATATTTGTACTTATATACTGACTCCACAGCTCACCTTATTTCACACAGTAGGATGAGAACTTACTGGTTCATACAGCAACCAATTCCCAAAATCATCATTGTAAAACCATCTCCACTGAGTTTTGAAGCTATTCTCTGCAGAACGCTTGTATCCCTTGGTATATGACACTGTGGACAATCGTCTTACACTGGTCCTAAAGGTAAAATTGGTGCTCACACCGTCCGCCACTAATTCTGCAGTCAAGGTGTCTGGTTTGTTAAACTCGAGGGTAGCAATGTAATTCCTGTCCCCATAAAATACCTGAAAATTATTACAGTAATTTGTACACAACTGCAAAATCTATGAATAAATTAAGTGCCTTAGCAAGGTATGATATAAATTCACCATTTAATAAATTTCTTGCAATCATTACTGTTACATGCTTTAACAAGGTGCTTATATATAAACACAAATCCCCTTGGCAACTGAAGCACAACAATATACAACCTGGTATGGAGGAAAATACAAAATCAATTTGACCTGAAAATTGGGTCACATGACTAAATATTGGCATGACTGAGTTAATCTTCTTGTGATACATCCAAATTGCATTTTTCATGCATCTAGGTGACATAGGGTCCAAGATAGTGAGGTTGTAACAAATAGATGAAAGTATATTCATATCTCAAGCACAATAACTAGGTCAGTGACCTAGTTTTTGGTATAAAGTGGCTTACTTTTTTTCCGATGTATCCACATGCCTATTTACACAGGTGTAGGCCAATATGTATGAACAGTCCTGCTCAAAGCTCAGCTATACAGCTGATATATAGAGGCAATTAAAAGGCACGGCAGTCATAAACAACCACCTGACAATAGCTAGGGTGATGTATGGTGTCCAGTTCTACTGCAGGAGAGTCCATTTAGCTAATTTGCATTAAGCAAAGTACACAAAAAGTAGAAAAACCCAATTCTTCTGAAGTTAAGTACATCAAAGAGACGTGCTACAGAGCAAATGTTACATGTATTACACAATGTACTCAATATGAATGCTGAAGCCACCTTTAGTAAAGTTTGTGTTCAGTGGCAACTTTTCTTTGAAGTTGAATTTTTACTACACATATAAAAATGCAAAATAGGATTATTTCAGTTGTCCAAATTTTTTTTCAAGTGTGATTTATTTTTTATGAGTGTGATTCAGGGAACAATATGCCGACCAAAAATCAAGCAAAGCCCAGGGGAACACTAGACTGACAGAGTTTTACTTTGTCAAGCACAGCATTAAGTGGGAGCATTTAATTCTTTGCACATGCTACAAACATCATATCAAGATTAGTCATTGTGAGGTATATTAAGCCCATCGGTGTCCATCTATAGCATGTAGCATGTTCTATTGAACATTCAGATTAGTTACCATAATCTTGTTAAAACTTTCAATTGATTCATGCTTTCATGATGACTTTCAATTGATTCATGCTTTCATGATGACTTTCAATTGATTCATGCTTTCATGATGATTTTAGCCATTCCACAGATTGACTGAAACACAATCATAAGCACATACTGGTGTTTGTATATTTCATTTGTGTTTATAAAACATTAACACCCAAACTGGACATAGGCATTTATTACTGCTGTATTACCTGTAAAGATCCCATTAAACTTGAATATATTATGTTTATCCCCTTCTGTCCCAAATTTGATATATAATAATTTTTCTAGAGAGATAAACGTATTTTGTGGTAAAACTGCATCAGAAACATGTGGTAAAACTGCACTGGATGCAGTTCTGACAATATTAACATTATAGTTGTCATCAATAACTCTGTTCTGATGACACTGCTTTTATTTTGTCACATGCACCGATACCCCCCCCCCACACACTTTTTGAGTCTAAAAAAAACAATATTGTCTGGGAATATGGTAAGTTTGTGTCTTGGGGATCAGTTTGTTTCCATATTCAGGAAAACATTAATGTCTACTATCTTTATGGGTCCATGACATTTATTTGCAAACAGAATCTGAGAAAGTGGCAGAAGTGCCAAATGGATTCTAGGAGATTATAAAAACAACTGCAGTGATCTTTGGAAAGAATCAAGTCTTTAGTTATAAAAGCAAGGGCTTTTATAAGGGACATACTGCTCACTTAAAGTGTTTATTGTGCATAAGTACAAAACATATGAGCAACCCATGCAAATGACCCACCTACTAAATTACCTTATGTATCCAAAATGAGTCACACCATATTTTGATACATGGTTGTGGTACACATATCCATACAAGTGTCAGTGAGAATTGTTTTTATTCAGAACTGTTAACATCTGTGACAGTAAGACCTCTGCAATGGGTTGTCATCATGGACAGACAACTAGATGACTGCACATATTTGCAACACACTTTATAGACAAAGATTAGTTACAGAAATCCAACAGTAAAGTATTATAGGCACTACAAGAAACAAAAAATATTTTCATTATTTGTCAAAGATTATTTTTGCATATAACTACAAAAAAAATAAATTTATTTCATTATATTAAAAAGTATGTTTCATGTGGTGGTAAAACTGTCCTACAATCTGGGATAATGGATGAGGATTTTCAGACCTTCTTTTGCCAAAACTGAAAAAGTATACATGATCTGACATACACATTTATACATTAAAAAGACTGGTTCAATTGGATACTCTACTGCATAACTCAAAACATTTACAACTGGCAAACTGTACTGATCAAGTTTTGTGTCCAAAATAAAAGCACAATATGTGTCAGTATGCCACATGGGCTGCATGTTTTGCACCCCTGTTCTATGGCAATCAAGACTTAGGAGCATGTGTGTTTGATCTGGATCTTTAACATAGCTTTAACAATTTTTCAGTCATATCACTATGATATCAACAGTGTGGCAGTTCATAGTGATGTCTAGCACTGGGGCATCATGCCACAAACATGAATTATCATGTCCCACCCAGTCACATTATCTTGACACCAGGCTGACCAGTCCTAACACTAAGCACTTACTGCTGAGATATCAGGATCATTATTAATAGAAGTAGATATGTTTATCTGGGTCTGGGTCTACGTTACTGCAATTCCCCCACCATTTACCTTGTGTACCTGACATCGTCCATGTTATATATTATAATTTTAGTAACAGACTTTCTAATAATAACTAACATGTTATTTTGTAAACATTAAGAACTTTTCAGAAGATTAATTTCTATTAGGTAATGGTCTTTTTAGAAAATGTTAATTGTGACCTTGGGTAAAGTAGAGGACTATATATTCTTGTCACGGGAAAGATTATTCATTCGTGCTTAAGTTCTAGCAGAATCAATTTGTATTATTGTTGTGTCCAGTAGTCCATTTGAGCTGGAATTTATTTCTTCAAATTGTTCAAGTGAATTTTCTCTGGAAATATAGAGTGCCCATTAAAAAATAATACTCTTGGACAAAGACATTCACTGGGATTTAGAGTGAACTCAAGTCTAGAATTATATTACTGTGTTTCAACAAAAGACTGTTAGTACAACAACACAATACAGGCCACCACAGGCACATCAACACCTTCAGTGTTGGACTTAATTTGGATTTCTATTGAAGTTTATTCAGAACTTTAAAGTATTAGAACTTGTATCTGTAATTCTATGAATATTTTGGGATTTAATTGGCAATACTTTAAGTTCTTTTTTTTCATTTTCACTTTGTATTCTAGGGAAATAAATTATTTGTTGCATTTACAATGCTGGCTGCTTTTCACTCTTTTCTGATACTTATTTTAAGAGCGTAGACACATACCAATATAGTTACCACTTTAGAGTAAATTCTGTCCAATATCTGTTCTTTTCTTTAAGAAATCGGTAACTGTTGCTTGTTATTTAATTGTGCAAATCTCAATGGATTACTCTTCTTTGGTAAGAATGGGAAAACTTTATGCCGCTCAGAGGTATTCTAAAAGTCATGCATCAAGTCAGTGCACAAGTTAGTCAATATGTTTTTGTTGTGTAAATAAGTAAAATTCCTACACCACTATCTGATCATGATGTAAAATTGATAAGCTATAATGTTTGAACTAAATTAGGAATGTACAATGATTGATGACCTCGATAAATAAAGGCAAACACAGTACTGCATAGAAGCATGACTAATAAATCTACATCAAAATTTTCTAAACACATGTACTGAATATAAAGTGCTATTCTGAAATGATATTTTTTACTGGCTAAAAATATGATCAGCATAAAGACAACTTTTGATTTTAATTTCCAATTCTGAATCATTGTTAAAGCTAAGTTAAAAATCCAAATCACACACACACACACACGCATGCATGCACACACACTCACACACACACACAAACAATTCTGAATCATTCTGATGTCAGAGTTTTCATGGGTCATCTTCATGCATCAGTGACAAAGGTACACAACAAATACCAGCACAGTCACAGTGGTGAGTTTCTATGTACCTGCCCTCCACCACACTATTCTGATGTGGAGTGGGCGCGCAGGGGATTAACTACCAGCCATGAGTGGTGGAGAAATGAAAAACTGATTCAGTTGTATATATTTTACTTGCTCTGAAAAATTGTTTTTCAATAGTCAAACAATTAAGAAAAAACATTAAAAAAATATAAATCAATATAAATCATAATCAAATACTTGGTTGTTTAAATTTCCTGACCAATCTTCAATTATTTTAATGAATCACCACACCACTAGTAATTTATAACACCTCCTCACAGATTGATATTACCTCATACTGTGACATTAATTTATACTTACTGCTGCCTAGACTTTACTAGTGAGTTTATATGTTATTTTCATACTTACCATTGCCTTAAAATTGTCCAACCTGTTACAGAAAGCTCTCTCTGCTTCAATTATCTGCTGCTTGTCCAGAGTCAACCATGACTGAGGTATCTTTATCTGCCAGATATACGGCAGCTTGATGCTATCAATGTGATGGCATTTACAGCCTGTTGTTTTACATTTATCAACAAGATAGCGTTCACAGATTGGATTGGACTCAGCTCCATCGGTCTCCAGGACTGAATCTACACAACATAAAAATAATTAATACAATTAACCCCTTTGAGTTAATTTCTGCATAAATGTTTATCAAAGTTTGTGTTTACAAAGAAAAATAACAAGATTGTGATTTTGTGAGCAAACCCTGTCCTGAGAAATGACCACATGTCAGCTAAGGAGATAACACAATAAAACAGGAAAAGTGTCCACATGCAATGTGATGCAGTTTAAAAACAAAATTAAAAAAAAGGGTTCATAACCTCATTAAACAATACCAGGAAATATTAAAAATCAAAATGTGACTTGACCTAGTTGTTCTTAATACAAAGTCTCACATAAACTTTGAATTCAATACATTAATTAATACATCAAATGTTATAGAGGACTCAATACATTAAATGGTTCCGATGTTATAGAGGACTCAATACATTAAATGGTTCCAATGTTATAGAGGACTCAATACATTAAACGGTTCCGATGTTACAGAGGACTCAATACATTAAATGGTTCCAATGTTATAGAGGACTCAATACATTAAATTGTTCCAATGTTATAGAGGACTCAATACATTAAACGGTTCTGATGTTATAGAGGACTCATACATTAAATGGTTCCAATATTATAGAAGACTCAATACATCAAACAGTTCCGATGCTATAGAGGACTCAATACATTAAACTGTTCAATGTTATGGAGGACTCAATACATTAAAGGGTTCCAATGTTATAGAGGACTCAATACATTAAACAGTTCCGATGTTATAGAGGACTCAATACATTAAACAGTTCCAATGTTATAGAGGACTCAATACATTAAAGGGTTCCAATGTTATAGAGGACTCAATACATTAAACAGTTCCGATGTTATAGAAGACTCAATACATTAAACGGTTCCAATGTTATAGAGGACTCAATACATTAAATTGTTCCAATGTTATAGAAGACTCAATACATTAAACAGTTCCAATGTTACAGAGGACTCAATACATTGAACAGTTCCGATGTTATAGAAGACTCAATACATTAAACAGTTCCGATGTTATAGAGGACTCAATACATTAAACGGTTCCGATGTTATAGAGGACTCAATACATTAAACAGTTTCGATGTTATAGAGGACTAAATACATTAAATTGTTCAAATGTTATAGAGGACTAAATACATTAAACTGTTCAAATGTTATCGAGGACTCAATACATTAAACGGTTCCAATGTTATAGAGGACTCAATACATTAAATGGTTCCAATGTTACAGAGGACTCAATACATTAAATTGTTCCAATGTTATAAAGGACTCATGAAAGTGACAATACATGTTTATAGAAAATGGTGAAAACTGAGGCTGACTTAGTTCTTTTCCGAAAGCCTCATACTAAATTTAAATCATATCCATGAAGTTCTTCAAAAGTTCTTCAGCAGAAACCAACCTGTAGGCAAAGTTCAAAGTCATAATGGTACTATAACTAAATGTTTATTAAATTTTGCTGGAAAACGTCAAACTTTACCTAGCTCTTTCTAAAGTAATTCTTCAAAACAAATTTCAGTTTGATCCATAAAGCCATCACAAGGTTACTGAGTAGAAATGAACTTTATGGTGGATGTGACATGACAGGAAAGAATGAGTGGACTGATAGACATCGGTAAAAACTTTATGCCCACAGATACAGGGGGGTGGGGTGCATAGCAAACTATACAACTGTATTAATATTCTGGCCCCAATTTTTCCCCAAGTAAGTATTATAGTTACCTGTAGAATTAAGATATTTAATTTGAGAATCTTACATCAAACTGTAATGTATTTAGTCTGGTTGGATGTACTGATATTTGTATTCATTCTTTCACCAGCATTCATTTTAGTCTGGTTGGATGTACTGCTATCTGTATTCATTCTTTCACTAGCATTCACTTTAGTCTGGTTGGATGTACTGATATGTGTATTCATTCTTTCACTAGCATTCATTTTAGTCTGGTTGGATGTACTGATATTTGTATTCATTCTTTCACTAGCATTCATTTTAGTCTGGTTGGATGTACTGATCTGTGTATTCATTCTTTCACTAGCATTCATTTTAGTCTGGTTGGATGTACTGATATTTGTATTCATTCTTTCACTAGCATTCATTTTAGTCTGGTTGGATGTGCTGATATCTGTATTCATTCTTTCACTAGCATTCATTTTAGTCTGGTTGGATGTACTGATATTTGTATTCATTCTTTCACTAGCATTCATTTGTTCTTATATAGTATTATTTACTGTACCCTGCTGACTGGAACTGCATGTGACTGTATCTTTCAAAACTGAAAATTCTTCATTTTCATTATCATCTTCATTATCTTCTTCACTCTCCCACTCTGAATCATCCTGACTGGCCCTTTCACCACAAGCTCCATCCGTGTTGCCCACTCTTCTTTCAGTTTGGATCTGCTTCCTCACACTGCCTCTAACTCTATTCCTGTCAATACCCTGTATTTTGTTCTGTCCACCCAGTTTGTTGTATCTGTGTGCTTCTTTCTCTCCAAAAGAGAACAGAGGCCTTCTAGGACAAGGGTATTGTCTCTTTACAGCTCCAATAGGCCTTTTCTTTAATTTGTAGCCATTTTGTTTTCTCGACCCATGACTCATTTCTATTCCTTGTTGCTGGTTTTGACTGAAGATATGATGAACTGTTACATCAAGGCGTGGTGGCATCTGAGGTTGAAAATTCTGGCTGAACTGCAGGGGCAAAATTAGACCTTGTTGAGTTGGTGGTATTCCAAGTAGACAATTCAGTTGTCCAAAGTCTGCCTGGTTATGATAGTCACTCAGATTTCCTACACTGAAAACATGGTTACTTACACCTCTTGTACCATCATGATCTCCTCTTTGACCCAGACCATTCCGACTTCTCTGACTGTGGTTACCACCTCTGTTTCCATGTTGCCGAGGCAAAATTTGTGACTGTCCAGCTGTGAAAGAAAGGCAGGCAGTCAGACAGGAAATAAATTGGGTGAATAGATATAATGTAGAAGTTTTCCATGTAAAAGTCCCATCCAACTTAACCCCACCCCACATGACTCTCAAAAACTCAAATGAACTCACCTAATGATAACATCAAAGACTCTGTCTGCTACTATTGTCACCTGAAAGTGATGTCTCACACAGTCAAGAAAACAAACGCCAGTGTTTTTGAACTGTCAATGACAAATAGATTGATGGAAGCAAAGATGTACAGTCATTTGCACAGGTGCCAAAGTGTTCACTATGATATCGAATTTCTACCAAATTGGGTTCTCAACAATTTAGCTTTTTCTGTTATGAAGCTGTCTTGTCAAAAATTCTTCGTACGTGGTGAATCAACATTTATCTTGATGATACAGTAAAAACTGTCATGAGTGACCTCTGCTATGAGCGACCACCTGTCATTTCCGACCACAATCGTAATGCATGGATTGATTTTTTTATATAAACACTGTTATCAGCGACCACCTGCTAAACGCGACCAGCGACCGTGATGTCTTGGCAAAATATGCATTTCGACACTGCTATGAACGACTGCATCACAAAAACGAGGATAAACTCCACCGACCTTTACTTAATCCCTGTAAGAACGACTGCTCATACCGTTCTAACTTTTAAGAAAAAATTAAAAAAATAGGCTGGCTACCAATGTCTGAATTTTTTTAGCTGTGCTTTTAGTGTTTTATAGCTTCTGTCGTACACCAGACTAAAGTATATATAGATTATTTCCTAGTCTGGTCCCCTGCTTCATATGCTCCCTGCGTTGTTTTCCGCTATTCATACAGTGGTGAGCAACGCAGGGAGCATACAAAGCAGGGAACCAGACTAATTATTCCCACACTTAGCCTGCTTCCCGGCCTTAATCGCAGGACCCGACATCTATGTGAACGACCGTATCGCGAGAACAGATGGACACCACTGACCTATATGTAATCAATTGTTACAACGACCGCTTGATCAGCAACGATTGTTCTGATCAAAAACAAGCATAAAAGGAATATTAAGAAAAAAAAAAGGATCGTTGCTACCGGTGATAGATGCTACAGTCTGTAAACCAGGCTAATGTACATGTCACGAATTGACGTTGTGGAGCCAAAGTTGACGTAGTGGTTGTTTATATTGTTTGTCTTTAGAGTTAATCCATATTGCCGGGGGTGAATAAGGTCTATTAAACCAGCAAGAGAGAATCGTTTGTGGGATTCGATTGATAGTGTTCAAGATTTGTGATGTTTGTTGTTTTCCCCCCTGATGTTAAGTGATTACATCTCAATCACAAAGCTGTCGTCTATTCAAGTTGGTGCGACCGGGTTATACACTTAGCTTATAGAGTTAATCCTAGTATGTCATCTTGGAATGAAGCCATTGACTTTTGTCTCTGAGTAAATGGTTCTGTTTCTGGAGGAGATAATTGTTTCTTTTTATTTCATTAATTGTTAGATATGCAATGCACATGTATAGATTTTTCATATTTTCGCACAGCCCAGTCAAAACCGTCTTTACGTTCAATATTACAACTGAGCACTAATAATTTTAACACCTAGAACCTTAATGACAATGGACGAACCTCCAACTAAAAAGAGACAAATTTTAAGGCTGGAGAAAATAATTATTGTAATTGAAAGAAGTGAAAAAGAGCAGACCACTCACAAAAAGCAGTTTAAACGTTGGTAAAACAAATTTAGGTTGTTATAAAGGAAAAGGAGTAATTCAGAAAAGACTTCATATGCTAAAATATGTGATCTTCAAATGCAAATGTGATTTCATGTTTAATGACAGAAGTATATCTTTATTGCTATATAATTTTGTTTTTAGATGAATGCATACAATATTTTAGCAAGAAATATTAATAAAGAATAGAATATATGTACAGTGATTGTGGTTATTTTTCTTGAAATTATTCTGAAACTGGACCTTGGAAACTGGTCTTTTTGTACAAGCCTGCTATGAGAGACCACCTGTCTTGAGAGACCGCTTTTTGTTGGCAGAAGGGGTGGTCTTTCATAACAGGTTTTACTGTATTACCTATTCATAGCATATATTGTATAAAGCGTAGAAATGCGTTGATGGAGGCAAAGGTAAAAGCGAAGTTATGCATAGATGGGGGGCAAAGGAAAAGGCGTAGAAAAGCATACCTGGGGTGTAAATGGTTAAAATTTTACTTAATGTAATTGGCACCAAAATTGAATTTGCTGATAAGGAATTCATATTTTTCAGAAACATCACTGATGTTACTAGTTCTGGCATTAAACTCTATTAAAAACACATTTATTTGACTGGCCATGATAGTCATTTAGGAAGCAAATGTACTAATTTTATCTTTCGTATATTAAACCTTAAATCAGAAGAAGGAACATAGACAACTCCAAAACAAACATCACTGTCAGTTTTATCCATTATATCAACTTAAGAACAAGTATGTAATCTGAGTCAGACTGAATGATAATTAGAAAAGGAGACATAATTCTTTTGAATGCATTGCCATTAGTTGTCAAATATGGAGTAACCCTAGGGTCATTCTGCCAACCAGACCAGGAACACTCACACCATATGACCTTGCCCAATGACATCACAATGATAATTGCTATACAGCTAAAGGGGAAATATTTTGAGGATTCTAATTTCAGTAGAGCCTTAACAGAGTGGAGCAGTACGAACAAGAGATGAATATTTAAGTGTTGGGTAATTACTGAACTATGGTCATTTCCTCCCCCCTTATTTTCAGCTTGTCTACTCCACCTTTATTCCTTATTTTGACAACGAGAGATCTCGCTTCCCCCATTAAATAAAATCCTGGAAGCATCTCTGCAGAGGATATAACCTGACCAGGTTTTTTGGTTCAATTGGTCTCCAGTCATCCCATGGTATTCATGTTACTTTGACATTATTGTACAGTGTGTTTGGTCAGTGTGGCAGAAGAAAGTATATAATGATTGAAAGTTGATGCACTCTCACGTTTTATATTGAAACATGGAATCCAAATGAAATACATTCAGAAATTTAGCGGTTTGCTCTCTTGGAATTCAGTCTTCTAGTTCCATACACTTTCTCAAGTTGACAAACATTTAGCATAGTAGTCAGATAAGCATGTGCCAAATCTAAATACATATCTAAAACAACACACCTGAACAAACTAGAATGGAGAAATATATGATAATGAAAATGATGAATAAAAATGTGACTATGTGACATTGTTTCTTAGCCTGAAGAAGAAATAACATCAAAGGATGACAGTAAAGGTGTGCAGTTAACTAAACAAAAGTGAATTAAGCCACTAAAAAGATGAATTAAATTAATTTTAACCATCTGTTCTGGTGATTACATCAGCCATTTGCACAAACTGATGATGACTTTTCATTTTATAAATGTCAGAAAAACTGATGACATGCATAGATTTGAAGACAATTATTTTGTTCAAAACTGATACATTCATACAGCTGTTGCAAAAATGATGAACCAGTACTTCTGGTGGTGCTTTTGATTAGTTGGTTTAATACCATTTTTCAGCACATGATAGGCTATATATGGTGGCCAGCATATTTGGTGGAGGACAAACCTGCAAAGACCCTGAGAAGAACCAACAACCCACATTGGTAGAACGGAAAGTAATACGTGGACAGAGGCAAGATGTGTGAGTGATCTGTAAAGGCGAGCACCTTTGACCATGTGGGTACAACGGGCCCCACTTAGGTCTCTCTAACACCTGAGGCCATTTAGAGGTGATATCTCAGGTTGCTGGTAGATCATCATGGGTTTTACACCCTTTTCAGCACAAGAGAATCTATATATGGCAGCCAGTTTTACTGTTGGAGAAACCAATTTTTCCGGGTAAATTATATTTCTTTGAGAATACTTACCCAATCATAACACCTTAGGGAGAACTACCACTACCTTGCAAATCCAGACCTCCCAGATACTACTTTTAGCTAAAGGAGCTACAAGTTGTCTGCCAACCTATTTGGCAGTTGGGCAGAGTGATCTCCCCTTACATATAAGACTTGGCGACACGTTGTAAGAATATCCCAATTATTACTGGAGCAGAGGGCATGCTCCCTATGGATCTAACTGTGGGGAGGCTGGGAGGGTGTATGTGTATTATGACTACGCAAGTATTTTTGAAGAACATCTTTTACTAGGAAAAATTGGTTTCTTCTTTGAATACATTACCCATTAATAATATCTTAGGAGAATAGGTAAGCAGTGGAGGGACGTACATCCCCTTGGAGATATCATCTCCGGTCCCCTAAGGTAATGAGACAGCTTCTAGGTAACCCAACTAGAGGAGACTCCATCTGTCGGGGCGTGGCTTCAAGGGAAAAAAATTCCCCCCCCCCCGATCCAGCAGAAGTCATGAAGCCATGTCTTCTTAAGCTCTCAATCAATCTGGACAGTAGACCTGTTGAGCTGCAGATATAGGTCCTACCAGACTGAATTGGCATCTCTGGGATGACAGATCTCGGAGATAAAAAAGCTAGAGAATGTGGACTCTGATCTCCATCCCACAGCCTGACTGATGTCGGTTATTTAACAGTTCTGGTCTGATGCCAGATTGGTGGCAACTGCTCAAACGTCTTGAGCCAAAGTGCGTAAAAGTTCATTGAGCTGAGGTTATTTCCCTGTATCCTGAGCGAATAACCCCCCTTACTCCAGACTTGATATTCTGTTCTGATTGATATTCCTATGAGAAGTACAAAGAGGCGATATTTCCCTCAATGCAACAGCGCTGTTTGTATTAATGAATCACCTGAAAGCCCAGACTGGGTCTTGTAGGTGGCCTTTAGTTGATGTGTCCTGAGGCAATAGTGGGTTTGTGACAAAGGTTTTAATACCCGTGGAAGAGAGATTGTTCTCAGCAATGAAAGAAGATATCGTCATATAAGACTGACCCATCTTATCTGAACTTGTATGTAAGTCAGGTCTGCTGATAGGGCATTTATTTTGAGAATTCTGCCTATAGTTGCTAATGATATGAGGAAGGAGGTCTTGTGGGAAAAGGAGCAGCAGAGGTGCCACTGAAAATGGTTCAAAAGGTGTCTTATCCAGCCAGGTTAATAACCAAGATAGGTTCTGCTTTGGGCCTAGGGTTAAAATGTTTCTGGCCGTGTATACACAAAGTTGATGAGAAGGTTGGATAAGTCCGGAGATTGTATGATATCCTCTCTCACATGATGACAAAAGGTGTCAGCAATCATGGAGCATTAACCTTGGATTATACTCAGTGCTAACTTGCTCTCCTTGAAGAGCCAGAAGAGGAAGTTAACTATCTGTGGTATCAATGCCTGGAGAGGTAAGACATGTTCGTTTGTGCACCACTGGGAGAAACTGCCATTGACTTTATATTGTTTCAGAGTGGAGGGACATCATGCCCAAGTGATTCTTTCCATGACTGGTTGCAAAAATGTTGAATTTTGAGAACTTGTTTGAGATAATCTGGACTTGCAGGTTCAGGGCTCTGAACAAGGATGAAACAACTGCATTCATAGTTAAATGAGTAGATGAAAGAAAACCCCGAATTCTGTGGGGTTTCCAATGCAAGATTGATGAGGTAGTTAATCCACAACTCCTCCCAATGGAGTGGTGTGATGAGGATAAGGCTACAGGCTGATTCCCTTGCTTTCTGTATCACTTTGGAATCAGAGGTGTTGGGGGTGGGTGGGTTGGTGTAATGAGTTCAGGTTGGTCCAATCCAACTAATTTGGGCATTCACTGCCCAAGCTGTTGGGTCCACGATGGGAGAGACAAAGGAAGGGTTTTTGGCATTCACTATTTTCACAAACAGGTCCACCAATGGTCAGTCCCATCGGGTACAGATCTGAGTGAGAACTGAGGGATGGAGAGACCATTCCTTCTGTACTGGTTGATTGTTCCATGATGAAGGGTCAGTCAGTGCATTGAGGAGTCCTGGGATACAGTGAACCTGTCTGGCTTGTTGATGACA
Organism: Megalonaias nervosa; assembly: GCA_016617855.1. Lineage (NCBI taxonomy): Eukaryota > Metazoa > Mollusca > Bivalvia > Unionida > Unionidae > Megalonaias > Megalonaias nervosa. The sequence goes on along the minus strand of JAECUM010055393.1, from coordinate 2,611 downwards.
ACACCACTTCAAAAAGTCCCAACCAATGACATAAAGGTCTGGGGAATGTGGTCCTCCTCATTGTTGAAGATAAATCACCACTGTAGGATTGAGTTTCTTCTTTTTGTTTAAGGTAAGTCCCACATCATGATGCAAAGGTTTGGGGAATGAGGTCTTCCTTGTTGTTGAAGATAAATCACCATTGTAGGATTGAGTTCCTTCTTGTTGTTTGAGATCAAGTCCCACATCATGATGCAAAGGTCTGGGAACTGGGGTCCTCCTTGTTGTTGAAGATAAACCCATAAAGGATGTGCTCTTAGCTTGAGACTGACTCCCATGTATGCCTTAAGGTATTCTGAGTGGGAGAAGGTAGTTATGTTCCATCAGTTGGAAGACAGCCAGAGAGAACAAAAGTCCAATAACGAAGTCACTGTAATGATATTGCTCACTAACTGCAAAGTATCAGTGTGGCTATGTCATCCACAACACGGCAAGATCACTGTCAATGCTGGGGTTCTGAATGAAAGCTGGTGGAAGCGCAAATGTTAGAACCGCCGATGAACTGATGATGAAACCAGGTCAGAATGTACGTAATTCTCCCAGACTGCAAACGTAACTATAGTCAGAACCTTCCATTCGTCGTAAGATCAACAGATGCTGGAACATTGGTGCATGTTGTTGATGGAGTCAGAGTCAGAGGCGTGAAGATCTACTTGTGGTATCATGCCGAATGAGTATCATGAGGTGGTATGAGTTAGACTGGTCCCTGCACATGTCTGCAAAAGTCAGGTTTGACGTACTGGAAGCCCGGGCTGTTATTGAGCTTGTAATATTGATGATTGGCCCTTCATAATCCCTAGTATATGGCCTAGGCTGGTCGCAAGGGAAATAGGCCATCAGTGTGAGAAGGATATCGTTAGGATCATCAGTTGGGATGGGTTATGATATATCTGATCCATGTAATCTGTCCCTATGTCTGCTGAATGAGAGGGAACCTGGCTGTTTCTTACCTCTGTCCCATTCTGTAGAAGGAATCAAGTCAGATCCTCAGGAGGCAAGGCAGCCTGGGCAGTTCCAGAAATGACGAGTCCTGTGGTGGTGATTTGGGTGCCGGAGCTGTTCTGAGTGTGTCAATGTCCAGCGTTTCATGATAAAGGGTAAGTTGAATTATCTCCCTTGTTCCCATAAAAGATTGACACTGAGGAAAAAATTAGCATTCAAACTGGTGATGTCTTTGGTCTGAGCTGTATGTTATTTGCGCTCTTCCCACAGTTCTAATCTGTAAGACAAAATAGAACAAAATGCATAAAGCTGTAGCCCTACACGTCTTAGAAGGCAATGTCCATGCAGAGCTAAATCATTAAAAGGGTGACCCAGAAATTGATAAGTCTGATAAAGCAAGGAAGCATACAGGTAAAATCTAATGACAATACCACCTGTTTATAAACCTGTGTGCCTACATATGTGATATTTGAATACCGTGTGGGCGCAAAGCCATACCAAATGATGGTTACCTGGAAGAAGTGATAGCAGACAATTTCAATTACAATACTTCCCTGTAGGTAAGGTCAAGGACAGCCTGTACAGATAGAATCATTGAACCATGACATTCCAAGTGAAAAATTACTGTTGTAAAAGAACTCACCTTGATATACAAGAAAGGATGGAATTATACACATATAAGGAGTTTCTCAGAGCATAAAGACATATGCACATGTAAATAATATTGTTGTTGTAGGGTTTAACGCCATTTTTCAGCACAAGATAGGCTACACATGGTGGCCAGTATAAATGGTGGAGGAAGAACCTGGGAAACCCCCGGAAAGAGCCACCAACCCACGAGAATCTACTGGCAAGCTTTCTCACATATCCACATTGGCCGAACCCGAGACTCGAACCAATGCAGACAGAGGTGAGATGGCAGTGATCCGTAACAGTGAGCACTTTAGACCACTCAGCCACTTGGGGCCCCTGTAAATAATGTAGCCTGAACCTAACTTATGAAGTCACAAAGGCTACACATGTGAGCAGTCAAGTGCTTGATAAATAATTATTATGATGAAAGTTTATGCATCTAAACATGACTCAAGGGACGCCTATAGAATCATGCATGTGCAGGAGGTGACTGAATAAACCATGTATAAAGCACAGACCTGTACTTGTCCGACCAGAATGGAAGAAATACAGAAATGCACCAGAGTGTCTACATTACACACAAAAAACCTTTGTGTAAAAGGGAACTGAGGCACCATTATAGAGATGTACATAGTAGCTGGACAAAATTCATTCTGAGGCAATAATTGTACAGAAAAAGGCAGAGAGACTGCCCATACAAGTAAATACATTAAAGTTGGTGTCTGGATGCTATGAAAGCCTTGGATAGAAACTTGCCGATATGTACCCATTTGTAAAGAAATTACACATATATAGGAGTTATATGAGCACTAGAGCCTTGCACGTATAAAATAAATAAAGCACAAACTGACTGTGAAGTCACTTAGGCTCCATGTGCAAGTACCTAAATGTTTGACGATGACAAAGTGGCAACTTGTAAAGGCAGAAATTTGTCGTGATAGAAAGAGAGAAAATGTTGGAAATTTAGATGGAGTATACTTTCCTTAGAAGTGAAAAA
>JAECUM010055389.1:0-23470 GCA_016617855.1 Megalonaias nervosa | reverse complement strand
TTTGAAGATCAATTATTTGACATGAGGTCCTCTACCGCGGTTATGGCTGGTAACTCTAATGTACTCTCTGCCAAGATACCGTTACAATGACTGGGTCAGTTCCACTCAACCTTAAACGTAGGCCTTTAATGTTTCACAGATGGAATAAGGGAAATGTCAAAGTGACCTTTCTCAAAGACTTTTCTGGCTTGACTGTGATAAAATTTTAATGCACAATTTATTCAACTTTAGGATCCAGTACTTCTTCAAAATTCGACACATTACATAGGCCCCTCTGTAAGAGGAAAATCTGGGACTTTCCTCTCCGAATTTTGAAGTTGCATCTCAAGTCATTGTTTACATGTCCTGAAGTGACCTCTTCACCTCAGAATCAACTAACTTACTCAGACAATTTGCTCCTACTTTGGCACTTCCTTTAATGTAACGCAATTAAATTTTATATTGTTGAAGAAATAACGACCATCTCATTAAATGTCCATTCGTTAGTTTAGCTTGGCCCAAATAAGCAAGTGGTTGGTGGTCAGTTTCCAGAATAAACTTTCGCCCATATAGATAGCGCTTGAATTTGGAGATTCCAAAGATAATCACAAGGCATTCCCTTTTGGTAACTGAATAATTACGCTCAGCTGGAGATAACTTTCTACTACCATATGCAACCGGGAATAAATTCCCATCATATTCCTGCAGTAAAACTGCACCAAAACCACTGTCAGAAGCGTCGGTACGTAAGACATAGTCCTTTGTCACGTCCGGTAGTCTCACTACGGCGTCTGACGTCAACCTATCCTTCAATGTCTGAAATGCCCTCTCACAAGCGTCTGTCCAAATAACTTTCGTCGGAGCCTTCTTCCTTGTCAAGCCAGTCAATGGACTAGCAATAGCGCTGAAATTTGCAACATACATACCAGCAAGTCTTAAAAAAGATCGCACTTCCGTCTTTGTAGTGGGACGTGCGGTGTTTTGAAGCTGGTCGACTTTAGCACTGTCTGGGGTTAATGTATCTTCACTGAGTGTGTGTCCTAGATAAGTCAGTCTCCGAAATCCAATGTGACATTTAGATGGTCGGGCGGTGAGCCTTGTCTGTTTAAGTCGTTCCAGAACTTTTCTCAGTAAGACCACGTGTTCTTCCCAAGTAGGTGTCTCCAATAACAAATAGTCCATGAAATTTGAAACTCCGGTCCCTCTTAAAGGTTCTAGAAGTTTCCTCATCATTCGGGTGAAAATACTGAGTGCATTCTGGACCCCGAACGGCATGACAACCCATTGGTAGGACCCCTCTGGTGTTGCAAAGGCACGTTTTGGACGGTCTTCCTTACGAACTGGAATTTGCCAATATCCCTTTGACAAGTTTATTTTCGAAATATATTTGGAGTTGGTTACTTCGGCGAATATGGAGTCAAGATCTGGTAACATTTCGACCTGAAATTATGTGATCCTATTTAATTTCCGATAGTCAACACAAAAGCGGTGATCACCATCCTTCTTCTCTACCAAAACAACCGGTGAAATATATGCAGATTCGCCTTTTTCAATGACCCCTAAGTCAAGCATAGCTCGAATTTCATTTCATACAGTTTCAGACTTCGCATGAGGCAGTGGGTAGGGTTTCAGTTTCACAGGTGTTTCATCCAGTAGCTTCAAACTCAACTCCTCCAAGTTCGTCATGACTGGTCTTTCGGTCAAGACACTTGCGTAGTCGTGGAATATCTCCTCCACCTCTTCACGTTGTTCTGACGTTAACGTTACGTAAAGGACGACGTCGACGTAGGTTTCATTCATCGTCAAAGGACAACTAGGAAATACGTCCGCCACTCCTCCGTTGTCGTCGGGTTCTTCAGTCACAACTGTAGCAACCACAAACTCAGCGGGTGTCTCCCTTTCACGATAGCGTTTAAGAAGGTTAACGTGGTACAACTTCTCTTTATCTCCCACCTTGATACGATAGTTCTGTCCATCATTCCTTTCCGTTACAACGAATGGTCTCCTCCAGGATACTTGGAGTTTGTTGTGCTCCAACGGTAACAACAACAACACTTTGTCACTCACTTCAAACGTCCGTTCCTTCGCCCCCGTGCCATACTACTTGGCTTGACGTCCCCGCGCGTCACGGAGATTCTACTGGGCCAAGTTGCAAACTTCCTCCAGCTTCTTACGGAGATCAACAACATACTGATACGTTGTTCGTACTTCCTCGAATTCCTTTTCATCCGTCCATAACTGTTTCAATACAGCCATGGGTCCTCTCACTGTCTTCACATAAACTAGCTCAAAAGGTGAAAATCCTAGACTAGCTTGGGGTACTTCGCGGTACGCGAAAAGTAACGCGAGAAGGTATCGATCCCAGTCCTTGGGTCGACCTTCACACAACTTCTTCAGAGCTTGCTTCAACGTCCCATCGAAACGCTCTACTAGACCACTGCACTGCGGGTGATACGGGGTAGTAGTCAGGTGCCTAATGGAAAGTAACCGGTTCTCTTCTTCCAACACCTGGTTAACAAACTGCGTCCCTTGGTCAGTTATTATCTCTTTAGGAACACCAACTCTGGACCAAACTCCTAACAAAGCTTCAGCCACCGTAACTGAATCAATGTTTTTCAACGCAACGGCCTCCGGGTATCGGGTAGCATAATCAACAATCGTTAACCCATAACGATCACGACTTTCTGATGCAGGCTTTATCGGACCTATCAAATCCATAGCCACCATGGAGAAAGGTTCATCAATCAGAGGGGTGGTTCCTAGTGGCACTGGGCGATGTGAGGTCTTAGGTGCCACCCGCTGACACTTGTCACACGACAGACAAAACCTCCTTACATCCCCATACACACCTGGCCAGTAGAACTCCCTCACTAACCTATCTCTCGTCTTTGCCACACCCATGTGACTACCGAGTAGACTCTCATGTGCTAGTCTAAGCACTTCTTCTCTCTTAGATCGAGGTACAATCACTCGCTTATACCTGTCGGATCCTTTCCGGGCGTATCGATACAAGATACTCCGTTTCAGCGCGAACTCTACCTCACCGTCAGGTAAGTTCCGCACGGACTCCTCCTTTGCATATCCGAGTATCCTGTTAAGGGTTGAATCTTCCTCTCGAAGTCTCCTTAATTCACCAGGTAGAAAATTATCTATGGGCGAAGTCAAGGTGTTCAGCGGCTTCGACCCTGACCTTCGCTTCATAGACATCGTCTCTACGGACCCCACGTGTACGGGTGTACACGTCATAGGATTAGGCTGTGGCAACACATACCTACATCCTAAAATTACGTCATGCGACAACCCTTACAAGCACGCTGCTTAAATTCATCCTTTCACATACGGCGAATCATGATCGATGTAGACAACTGGAATGGAGTCTTTACTCCTATTAGCAATTGAACTTCCACTGTCTCACCTGTATAATCAACACGTTGACAAATGTGCTATCCACCAAAGCTGGATAACTACAGCCGGTGTCATACAACACAGTAGCCTTCTCTCCATTTACCGTAGCTGTTGCTGTATTCGACCACTCTTCTGATTTACACTTTCTACCCGTGCCTGATGTCACTACATTTATCGTGGGGCGATATTTCCTGCAGTTCCTGAAAATATGACCAGGTTTGTTGCAACCGTAGCACACAAGTTCATCTTTCTTACTAGGGGTACCTTTATCTACCCCTTGGGACTTTCCTGAGCCACGGAACTGATCTCGGCTGGGATTATCAGCCCCTAGCTTCACACCATTTTGACCATTCCGCCTAGAAGGTGTCAAACCGTTAGCTCTTCTAAAGTCAGTGACGCTGGGTCGATTCCTGCCACATCAGGTGGTTGGACGAGAGTGTGCACTCTCATATCGCTCAGCCATCACACTGATATCTTCTAAGGTCGCGAAATCACGCTCCGCCAAAAATACGATCAGGTCTTTCCGATACGTACTGAGGACATGTTCTTTCAAGATTTCTTCCCGTATGCCTTCATAAGTGACAGCGGCGCCTGTCATTCTAATCCGTTAATCGAAAAGCACAAGCACACGAGAACTGGAATTGTGCGTGCGCCTCCGTAGTTGGCTTAGACGACTCTCTGAAAAGTTTGCAAAAACGTTCAGCCTACAACTCGTAGTGACTTAACAGCGCTTTCTTAAAAGCGTCGTAGTCATCTACTTCAGTGGGTGCCTTATTATGGTAGACATTCTTGGCAGCTCCTTGCAAAAATGCAGAAATATTAATGGCCCACTGGTCTTTGGGTATATGATGGATTAAAGCTAACTTTTCAAACTGAGTTAAAAAGTTATCGATGATTTCGTCCTTGCCGTTATACATCGGCATTGTTATCTGGACGATACGTCTATTCTCTGATCTTTTATCTAAGGCTCCTGAATGTTCATTCAGTTCTTCGCCCCTTCTAGATTCCGCATCGGTCCTTAGTCTCTCCATGGATAACGCATGTTCTCTCTCCCTGACTCTTTCTTTGGCTTGTAGTCTGGCTAACTCAATTTCTCTTTCTTTTTCTCTTTCTTTTTCCTCGGCTTGTCTCATTCTTTCTCTTTCTTTCTCTGTCGCCTGCTGTTCTCTGTATTCCCTGAGACTCCGCTCTACAAATTCTGCTAATTGAGTCCCTTCATAACCTGATTCGTCTTTACCAGCAGACTTACGCTTTCTGACTAACTTCCTATCAGTTGCCATCCTAGTCTACACGACTGTATCACTAACCAATTTACTTATCTCAAGTATTTACTAACTTCTTACTGCCTTACAGGAAACAGCTTCCTTAAGAATACTTACCCGTATTCTATTCCAGTAAAGTCTTAACCTAAGGATTTACTTAAATCATTCAAAAGCAATCTAACAGCGATTGGCAGTACAAAATTCTGAATTTTTCCCCAAATTCAGCTTGCTCGCACCAACAATGTGCAATTACTCCCCGGGACTTCTTTAATTACCTCTTCTCGCCAGAGTAACTAAAGACAATATTTCTTCTGAATTAACCTGAATTCAGACAACGACCACACTATCAAGCAGTTCAGGTACGGAATCTTAATTCTTGCAATGTCATAACAACATTAAAGAAAATGTCAACAATGGCATGCACAAATTACAGAATGCATAGATATTGACTCGATTCACTCTCGAATTCCTTGCTTAAATAATAAACAAATTTATCACTGCTATGGTACTCTATTTCTATTCAATATCTGCCCAGTCAGCTCTGTCACTCACTTGTTCAAAATATCCCGGACGATAGACCCCACTTTGTAAAGGGGTGTGTGTGTGCCGTTCTAATAATTGATTTGGCGATCGTTATCTAGAGGATGACCTCCCCCGATGTTATTGCCAGTGTGAGTGGATAGATAGAACATTAACAGAGAACTGAGCAAGACTATTGAGAAGAAATAAAACAAATACTAGCCCCCTTAAACAATAAAAATAAAATAAATTTAATTAATTAATACATAAACTAACAATTGCAATTTCAATCCAACAGATTTACATTAATGGAATTTAATAGCAGTGTTCAATTATGGATTCTTTCATCATAGTAACGAATGGTGAAAAGAGTACCATGTCCACGCCCAATCTGCATCACCTAGCGTCGTTCCTCTCTTGACTTTGTGTATCCCACGTCTGCGCGTGTATGCTTGGTTCTTTCTCTGACCCCTTTCTATTCCGGACTCTTTATTTGCAGACTTCTCTCTTTGGACTGTCCTCATCGGGTTTCTCGGGAAGGGATATAGAAAGTTGTTCACTTAATGCTGTTTCTTTTCCACTCAATCGTGCGTCCTAGCACTATAGCCTGTCCTTTCCTTTCAGGACAGCTATCTGGCCTCTTTACTTGTTAACGAGGGAAAACTCTATACTCAGCTTTTGCACCGGAGTCAGACCTTTTTGTCTTCTCACAAGGCAAAATCGAACTAAATAATTTCGACTAAGGTCGGAAAATTTAAACTCCCATAACTTCCAAAGTGTACGCCTTAATTTTAACTGACCAATCGAAAGCAACTGTTCCTAAATTTTCCCCAAAATAATCATGTCTTTCATCAGATTTTGACAGCCTAGAATACGATGCAATCAACTTTCCTTTGAAGATCAATTATTTGACATGAGGTCCTCTACCGCGGTTATGGCTGGTAACTCTAATGTACTCTCTGCCAAGATACCGTTACAATGACTGGGTCAGTTCCACTCAACCTTAAACGTAGGCCTTTAATGTTTCACAGATGGAATAAGGGAAATGTCAAAGTGACCTTTCTCAAAGACTTTTCTGGCTTGACTGTGATAAAATTTTAATGCACAATTTATTCAACTTTAGGATCCAGTACTTCTTCAAAATTCGACACATTACATAGGCCCCTCTGTAAGAGGAAAATCTGGGACTTTCCTCTCCGAATTTTGAAGTTGCATCTCAAGTCATTGTTTACATGTCCTGAAGTGACCTCTTCACCTCAGAATCAACTAACTTACTCAGACAATTTGCTCCTACTTTGGCACTTCCTTTAATGTAACGCAATTAAATTTTATATTGTTGAAGAAATAACGACCATCTCATTAAATGTCCATTCGTTAGTTTAGCTTGGCCCAAATAAGCAAGTGGTTGGTGGTCAGTTTCCAGAATAAACTTTCGCCCATATAGATAGCGCTTGAATTTGGAGATTCCAAAGATAATCACAAGGCATTCCCTTTTGGTAACTGAATAATTACGCTCAGCTGGAGATAACTTTCTACTACCATATGCAACCGGGAATAAATTCCCATCATATTCCTGCAGTAAAACTGCACCAAAACCACTGTCAGAAGCGTCGGTACGTAAGACATAGTCCTTTGTCACGTCCGGTAGTCTCACTACGGCGTCTGACGTCAACCTATCCTTCAATGTCTGAAATGCCCTCTCACAAGCGTCTGTCCAAATAACTTTCGTCGGAGCCTTCTTCCTTGTCAAGCCAGTCAATGGACTAGCAATAGCGCTGAAATTTGCAACATACATACCAGCAAGTCTTAAAAAAGATCGCACTTCCGTCTTTGTAGTGGGACGTGCGGTGTTTTGAAGCTGGTCGACTTTAGCACTGTCTGGGGTTAATGTATCTTCACTGAGTGTGTGTCCTAGATAAGTCAGTCTCCGAAATCCAATGTGACATTTAGATGGTCGGGCGGTGAGCCTTGTCTGTTTAAGTCGTTCCAGAACTTTTCTCAGTAAGACCACGTGTTCTTCCCAAGTAGGTGTCTCCAATAACAAATAGTCCATGAAATTTGAAACTCCGGTCCCTCTTAAAGGTTCTAGAAGTTTCCTCATCATTCGGGTGAAAATACTGAGTGCATTCTGGACCCCGAACGGCATGACAACCCATTGGTAGGACCCCTCTGGTGTTGCAAAGGCACGTTTTGGACGGTCTTCCTTACGAACTGGAATTTGCCAATATCCCTTTGACAAGTTTATTTTCGAAATATATTTGGAGTTGGTTACTTCGGCGAATATGGAGTCAAGATCTGGTAACATTTCGACCTGAAATTATGTGATCCTATTTAATTTCCGATAGTCAACACAAAAGCGGTGATCACCATCCTTCTTCTCTACCAAAACAACCGGTGAAATATATGCAGATTCGCCTTTTTCAATGACCCCTAAGTCAAGCATAGCTCGAATTTCATTTCATACAGTTTCAGACTTCGCATGAGGCAGTGGGTAGGGTTTCAGTTTCACAGGTGTTTCATCCAGTAGCTTCAAACTCAACTCCTCCAAGTTCGTCATGACTGGTCTTTCGGTCAAGACACTTGCGTAGTCGTGGAATATCTCCTCCACCTCTTCACGTTGTTCTGACGTTAACGTTACGTAAAGGACGACGTCGACGTAGGTTTCATTCATCGTCAAAGGACAACTAGGAAATACGTCCGCCACTCCTCCGTTGTCGTCGGGTTCTTCAGTCACAACTGTAGCAACCACAAACTCAGCGGGTGTCTCCCTTTCACGATAGCGTTTAAGAAGGTTAACGTGGTACAACTTCTCTTTATCTCCCACCTTGATACGATAGTTCTGTCCATCATTCCTTTCCGTTACAACGAATGGTCTCCTCCAGGATACTTGGAGTTTGTTGTGCTCCAACGGTAACAACAACAACACTTTGTCACTCACTTCAAACGTCCGTTCCTTCGCCCCCGTGCCATACTACTTGGCTTGACGTCCCCGCGCGTCACGGAGATTCTACTGGGCCAAGTTGCAAACTTCCTCCAGCTTCTTACGGAGATCAACAACATACTGATACGTTGTTCGTACTTCCTCGAATTCCTTTTCATCCGTCCATAACTGTTTCAATACAGCCATGGGTCCTCTCACTGTCTTCACATAAACTAGCTCAAAAGGTGAAAATCCTAGACTAGCTTGGGGTACTTCGCGGTACGCGAAAAGTAACGCGAGAAGGTATCGATCCCAGTCCTTGGGTCGACCTTCACACAACTTCTTCAGAGCTTGCTTCAACGTCCCATCGAAACGCTCTACTAGACCACTGCACTGCGGGTGATACGGGGTAGTAGTCAGGTGCCTAATGGAAAGTAACCGGTTCTCTTCTTCCAACACCTGGTTAACAAACTGCGTCCCTTGGTCAGTTATTATCTCTTTAGGAACACCAACTCTGGACCAAACTCCTAACAAAGCTTCAGCCACCGTAACTGAATCAATGTTTTTCAACGCAACGGCCTCCGGGTATCGGGTAGCATAATCAACAATCGTTAACCCATAACGATCACGACTTTCTGATGCAGGCTTTATCGGACCTATCAAATCCATAGCCACCATGGAGAAAGGTTCATCAATCAGAGGGGTGGTTCCTAGTGGCACTGGGCGATGTGAGGTCTTAGGTGCCACCCGCTGACACTTGTCACACGACAGACAAAACCTCCTTACATCCCCATACACACCTGGCCAGTAGAACTCCCTCACTAACCTATCTCTCGTCTTTGCCACACCCATGTGACTACCGAGTAGACTCTCATGTGCTAGTCTAAGCACTTCTTCTCTCTTAGATCGAGGTACAATCACTCGCTTATACCTGTCGGATCCTTTCCGGGCGTATCGATACAAGATACTCCGTTTCAGCGCGAACTCTACCTCACCGTCAGGTAAGTTCCGCACGGACTCCTCCTTTGCATATCCGAGTATCCTGTTAAGGGTTGAATCTTCCTCTCGAAGTCTCCTTAATTCACCAGGTAGAAAATTATCTATGGGCGAAGTCAAGGTGTTCAGCGGCTTCGACCCTGACCTTCGCTTCATAGACATCGTCTCTACGGACCCCACGTGTACGGGTGTACACGTCATAGGATTAGGCTGTGGCAACACATACCTACATCCTAAAATTACGTCATGCGACAACCCTTACAAGCACGCTGCTTAAATTCATCCTTTCACATACGGCGAATCATGATCGATGTAGACAACTGGAATGGAGTCTTTACTCCTATTAGCAATTGAACTTCCACTGTCTCACCTGTATAATCAACACGTTGACAAATGTGCTATCCACCAAAGCTGGATAACTACAGCCGGTGTCATACAACACAGTAGCCTTCTCTCCATTTACCGTAGCTGTTGCTGTATTCGACCACTCTTCTGATTTACACTTTCTACCCGTGCCTGATGTCACTACATTTATCGTGGGGCGATATTTCCTGCAGTTCCTGAAAATATGACCAGGTTTGTTGCAACCGTAGCACACAAGTTCATCTTTCTTACTAGGGGTACCTTTATCTACCCCTTGGGACTTTCCTGAGCCACGGAACTGATCTCGGCTGGGATTATCAGCCCCTAGCTTCACACCATTTTGACCATTCCGCCTAGAAGGTGTCAAACCGTTAGCTCTTCTAAAGTCAGTGACGCTGGGTCGATTCCTGCCACATCAGGTGGTTGGACGAGAGTGTGCACTCTCATATCGCTCAGCCATCACACTGATATCTTCTAAGGTCGCGAAATCACGCTCCGCCAAAAATACGATCAGGTCTTTCCGATACGTACTGAGGACATGTTCTTTCAAGATTTCTTCCCGTATGCCTTCATAAGTGACAGCGGCGCCTGTCATTCTAATCCGTTAATCGAAAAGCACAAGCACACGAGAACTGGAATTGTGCGTGCGCCTCCGTAGTTGGCTTAGACGACTCTCTGAAAAGTTTGCAAAAACGTTCAGCCTACAACTCGTAGTGACTTAACAGCGCTTTCTTAAAAGCGTCGTAGTCATCTACTTCAGTGGGTGCCTTATTATGGTAGACATTCTTGGCAGCTCCTTGCAAAAATGCAGAAATATTAATGGCCCACTGGTCTTTGGGTATATGATGGATTAAAGCTAACTTTTCAAACTGAGTTAAAAAGTTATCGATGATTTCGTCCTTGTCGTTAAACATCGGCATTGTTATCTGGACGATACGTCTATTCTCTGATCTTTTATCTAAGGCTCCTGAATGTTCATTCAGTTCTTCGCCCCTTCTAGATTCCGCATCGGTCCTTAGTCTCTCCATGGATAACGCATGTTCTCTCTCCCTGACTCTTTCTTTGGCTTGTAGTCTGGCTAACTCAATTTCTCTTTCTTTTTCTCTTTCTTTTTCCTCGGCTTGTCTCATTCTTTCTCTTTCTTTCTCTGTCGCCTGCTGTTCTCTGTATTCCCTGAGACTCCGCTCTACAAATTCTGCTAATTGAGTCCCTTCATAACCTGATTCGTCTTTACCAGCAGACTTACGCTTTCTGACTAACTTCCTATCAGTTGCCATCCTAGTCTACACGACTGTATCACTAACCAATTTACTTATCTCAAGTATTTACTAACTTCTTACTGCCTTACAGGAAACAGCTTCCTTAAGAATACTTACCCGTATTCTATTCCAGTAAAGTCTTAACCTAAGGATTTACTTAAATCATTCAAAAGCAATCTAACAGCGATTGGCAGTACAAAATTCTGAATTTTTCCCCAAATTCAGCTTGCTCGCACCAACAATGTGCAATTACTCCCCGGGACTTCTTTAATTACCTCTTCTCGCCAGAGTAACTAAAGACAATATTTCTTCTGAATTAACCTGAATTCAGACAACGACCACACTATCAAGCAGTTCAGGTACGGAATCTTAATTCTTGCAATGTCATAACAACATTAAAGAAAATGTCAACAATGGCATGCACAAATTACAGAATGCATAGATATTGACTCGATTCACTCTCGAATTCCTTGCTTAAATAATAAACAAATTTATCACTGCTATGGTACTCTATTTCTATTCAATATCTGCCCAGTCAGCTCTGTCACTCACTTGTTCAAAATATCCCGGACGATAGACCCCACTTTGTAAAGGGGTGTGTGTGTGCCGTTCTAATAATTGATTTGGCGATCGTTATCTAGAGGATGACCTCCCCCGATGTTATTGCCAGTGTGAGTGGATAGATAGAACATTAACAGAGAACTGAGCAAGACTATTGAGAAGAAATAAAACAAATACTAGCCCCCTTAAACAATAAAAATAAAATAAATTTAATTAATTAATACATAAACTAACAATTGCAATTTCAATCCAACAGATTTACATTAATGGAATTTAATAGCAGTGTTCAATTATGGATTCTTTCATCATAGTAACGAATGGTGAAAAGAGTACCATGTCCACGCCCAATCTGCATCACCTAGCGTCGTTCCTCTCTTGACTTTGTGTATCCCACGTCTGCGCGTGTATGCTTGGTTCTTTCTCTGACCCCTTTCTATTCCGGACTCTTTATTTGCAGACTTCTCTCTTTGGACTGTCCTCATCGGGTTTCTCGGGAAGGGATATAGAAAGTTGTTCACTTAATGCTGTTTCTTTTCCACACAATCGTGCGTCCTAGCACTATAGCCTGTCCTTTCCTTTCAGGACAGCTATCTGGCCTCTTTACTTGTTAACGAGGGAAAACTCTATACTCAGCTTTTGCACCGGAGTCAGACCTTTTTGTCTTCTCACAAGGCAAAATCGAACTAAATAATTTCGACTAAGGTCGGAAAATTTAAACTCCCATAACTTCCAAAGTGTACGCCTTAATTTTAACTGACCAATCGAAAGCAACTGTTCCTAAATTTTCCCCAAAATAATCATGTCTTTCATCAGATTTTGACAGCCTAGAATACGATGCAATCAACTTTCCTTTGAAGATCAATTATTTGACATGAGGTCCTCTACCGCGGTTATGGCTGGTAACTCTAATGTACTCTCTGCCAAGATACCGTTACAATGACTGGGTCAGTTCCACTCAACCTTAAACGTAGGCCTTTAATGTTTCACAGATGGAATAAGGGAAATGTCAAAGTGACCTTTCTCAAAGACTTTTCTGGCTTGACTGTGATAAAATTTTAATGCACAATTTATTCAACTTTAGGATCCAGTACTTCTTCAAAATTCGACACATTACATAGGCCCCTCTGTAAGAGGAAAATCTGGGACTTTCCTCTCCGAATTTTGAAGTTGCATCTCAAGTCATTGTTTACATGTCCTGAAGTGACCTCTTCACCTCAGAATCAACTAACTTACTCAGACAATTTGCTCCTACTTTGGCACTTCCTTTAATGTAACGCAATTAAATTTTATATTGTTGAAGAAATAACGACCATCTCATTAAATGTCCATTCGTTAGTTTAGCTTGGCCCAAATAAGCAAGTGGTTGGTGGTCAGTTTCCAGAATAAACTTTCGCCCATATAGATAGCGCTTGAATTTGGAGATTCCAAAGATAATCACAAGGCATTCCCTTTTGGTAACTGAATAATTACGCTCAGCTGGAGATAACTTTCTACTACCATATGCAACCGGGAATAAATTCCCATCATATTCCTGCAGTAAAACTGCACCAAAACCACTGTCAGAAGCGTCGGTACGTAAGACATAGTCCTTTGTCACGTCCGGTAGTCTCACTACGGCGTCTGACGTCAACCTATCCTTCAATGTCTGAAATGCCCTCTCACAAGCGTCTGTCCAAATAACTTTCGTCGGAGCCTTCTTCCTTGTCAAGCCAGTCAATGGACTAGCAATAGCGCTGAAATTTGCAACATACATACCAGCAAGTCTTAAAAAAGATCGCACTTCCGTCTTTGTAGTGGGACGTGCGGTGTTTTGAAGCTGGTCGACTTTAGCACTGTCTGGGGTTAATGTATCTTCACTGAGTGTGTGTCCTAGATAAGTCAGTCTCCGAAATCCAATGTGACATTTAGATGGTCGGGCGGTGAGCCTTGTCTGTTTAAGTCGTTCCAGAACTTTTCTCAGTAAGACCACGAGTTCTTCCCAAGTAGGTGTCTCCAATAACAAATAGTCCATGAAATTTGAAACTCCGGTCCCTCTTAAAGGTTCTAGAAGTTTCCTCATCATTCGGGTGAAAATACTGAGTGCATTCTGGACCCCGAACGGCATGACAACCCATTGGTAGGACCCCTCTGGTGTTGCAAAGGCACGTTTTGGACGGTCTTCCTTACGAACTGGAATTTGCCAATATCCCTTTGACAAGTTTATTTTCGAAATATATTTGGAGTTGGTTACTTCGGCGAATATGGAGTCAAGATCTGGTAACATTTCGACCTGAAATTATGTGATCCTATTTAATTTCCGATAGTCAACACAAAAGCGGTGATCACCATCCTTCTTCTCTACCAAAACAACCGGTGAAATATATGCAGATTCGCCTTTTTCAATGACCCCTAAGTCAAGCATAGCTCGAATTTCATTTCATACAGTTTCAGACTTCGCATGAGGCAGTGGGTAGGGTTTCAGTTTCACAGGTGTTTCATCCAGTAGCTTCAAACTCAACTCCTCCAAGTTCGTCATGACTGGTCTTTCGGTCAAGACACTTGCGTAGTCGTGGAATATCTCCTCCACCTCTTCACGTTGTTCTGACGTTAACGTTACGTAAAGGACGACGTCGACGTAGGTTTCATTCATCGTCAAAGGACAACTAGGAAATACGTCCGCCACTCCTCCGTTGTCGTCGGGTTCTTCAGTCACAACTGTAGCAACCACAAACTCAGCGGGTGTCTCCCTTTCACGATAGCGTTTAAGAAGGTTAACGTGGTACAACTTCTCTTTATCTCCCACCTTGATACGGTAGTTCTGTCCATCATTCCTTTCCGTTACAACGAATGGTCTCCTTCAGGATACTTGGAGTTTGTTGTGCTCCAACGATAACAACAACAACACTTTGTCACTCACTTCAAACGTCCGTTCCTTCGCCCCCGTGCCATACTACTTGGCTTGACGTCCCCGCGCGTCACGGAGATTCTTCTGGGCCAAGTTGCAAACTTCCTCCAGCTTCTTACGGAGATCAACAACATACTGATACGTTGTTCGTACTTCCTCGAATTCCTTTTCATCCGTCCATAACTGTTTCAATACAGCCATGGGTCCTCTCACTGTCTTCACATAAACTAGCTCAAAAGGTGAAAATCCTAGACTAGCTTGGGGTACTTCGCGGTACGCGAAAAGTAACGCGAGAAGGTATCGATCCCAGTCCTTGGGTCGACCTTCACACAACTTCTTCAGAGCTTGCTTCAACGTCCCATCGAAACGCTCTACTAGACCACTGCACTGCGGGTGATACGGGGTAGTAGTCAGGTGCCTAATGGAAAGTAACCGGTTCTCTTCTTCCATCACCTGGTTAACAAACTGCGTCCCTTGGTCAGTTATTATCTCTTTAGGAACACCAACTCTGGACCAAACTCCTAACAAAGCTTCAGCCACCGTAACTGAATCAATGTTTTTCAACGCAACGGCCTCCGGGTATCGGGTAGCATAATCAACAATCGTTAACCCATAACGATTACGACTTTCTGATGCAGGCTTTATCGGACCTATCAAATCCATAGCCACCATGGAGAAAGGTTCATCAATCAGAGGGGTGGTTCCTAGTGGCACTGGGCGATGTGAGGTCTTAGGTGCCACCCGCTGACACTTGTCACACGACAGACAAAACCTCCTTACATCCCCATACACACCTGGCCAGTAGAACTCCCTCACTAACCTATCTCTCGTCATTGCCACACCCATGTGACTACCGAGTAGACTCTCATGTGCTAGTCTAAGCACTTCTTCTCTCTTAGATCGAGGTACAATCACTCGCTTATACCTGTCGGATCCTTTCCGGGCGTATCGATACAAGATACTCCGTTTCAGCGCGAACTCTACCTCACCGTCAGGTAAGTTCCGCACGGACTCCTCCTTTGCATATCCGAGTATCCTGTTAAGGGTTGAATCTTCCTCTCGAAGTCTCCTTAATTCACCAGGTAGAAAATTATCTATGGGCGAAGTCAAGGTGTTCAGCGGCTTCGACCCTGACCTTCGCTTCATAGACATCGTCTCTACGGACCCCACGTGTACGGGTGTACACGTCATAGGATTAGGCTGTGGCAACACATACCTACATCCTAAAATTACGTCATGCGACAACCCTTACAAGCACGCTGCTTAAATTCATCCTTTCACATACGGCGAATCATGATCGATGTAGACAACTGGAATGGAGTCTTTACTCCTATTAGCAATTGAACTTCCACTGTCTCACCTGTATAATCAACACGTTGACAAATGTGCTATCCACCAAAGCTGGATAACTACAGCCGGTGTCATACAACACAGTAGCCTTCTCTCCATTTACCGTAGCTGTTGCTGTATTCGACCACTCTTCTGATTTACACTTTCTACCCGTGCCTGATGTCACTACATTTATCGTGGGGCGATATTTCCTGCAGTTCCTGAAAATATGACCAGGTTTGTTGCAACCGTAGCACACAAGTTCATCTTTCTTACTAGGGGTACCTTTATCTACCCCTTGGGACTTTCCTGAGCCACGGAACTGATCTCGGCTGGGATTATCAGCCCCTAGCTTCACACCATTTTGACCATTCCGCCTAGAAGGTGTCAAACCGTTAGCTCTTCTAAAGTCAGTGACGCTGGGTCGATTCCTGCCACATCAGGTGGTTGGACGAGAGTGTGCACTCTCATATCGCTCAGCCATCACACTGATATCTTCTAAGGTCGCGAAATCACGCTCCGCCAAAAATACGATCAGGTCTTTCCGATACGTACTGAGGACATGTTCTTTCAAGATTTCTTCCCGTATGCCTTCATAAGTGACAGCGGCGCCTGTCATTCTAATCCGTTAATCGAAAAGCACAAGCACACGAGAACTGGAATTGTGCGTGCGCCTCCGTAGTTGGCTTAGACGACTCTCTGAAAAGTTTGCAAAAACGTTCAGCCTACAACTCGTAGTGACTTAACAGTGCTTTCTTAAAAGCGTCGTAGTCATCTACTTCAGTGGGTGCCTTATTATGGTAGACATTCTTGGCAGCTCCTTGCAAAAATGCAGAAATATTAATGGCCCACTGGTCTTTGGGTATATGATGGATTAAAGCTAACTTTTCAAACTGAGTTAAAAAGTTATCGATGATTTCGTCCTTGTCGTTAAACATCGGCATTGTTATCTGGACGATACGTCTATTCTCTGATCTTTTATCTAAGGCTCCTGAATGTTCATTCAGTTCTTCGCCCCTTCTAGATTCCGCATCGGTCCTTAGTCTCTCCATGGATAACGCATGTTCTCTCTCCCTGACTCTTTCTTTGGCTTGTAGTCTGGCTAACTCAATTTCTCTTTCTTTTTCTCTTTCTTTTTCCTCGGCTTGTCTCATTCTTTCTCTTTCTTTCTCTGTCGCCTGCTGTTCTCTGTATTCCCTGAGACTCCGCTCTACAAATTCTGCTAATTGAGTCCCTTCATAACCTGATTCGTCTTTACCAGCAGACTTAAGCTCTCTGACTAACTACCTATCAGTTGCCATCCTAGTCTACATGACTGTATCACTAACCAATTTACTTATCTCAAGTATTTACTAACTTCTTACTGCCTTACGGGAAACAGCTTCCTTAAGAATACTTACTCGTATTCTATTCCAGTAAAGTCTTAACCTAGGGATTTACTTAAATCATTCAAAAGCAATCTAACAGCGATTGGCAGTACAAAATTCTGAATTTTTCCCCAAATTCAGCTTGCTCGCACCAACAATGTGCAATTACTCCCCGGGACTTCTTTAATTACCTCTTCTCGCCAGAGTAACTAAAGACAATATTTCTTCTGAATTAACCTGAATTCAGACAACGACCACACTATCAAGCAGTTCAGGTACGGAATCTTAATTCTTGCAATGTCATAACAACATTAAAGAAAATGTCAACAATGGCATGCACAAATTACAGAATGCATAGATATTGACTCGATTCACTCTCGAATTCCTTGCTTAAATAATAAACAAATTTATCACTGCTATGGTACTCTATTTCTATTCAATATCTGCCCAGTCAGCTCTGTCACTCACTTGTTCAAAATATCCCGGACGATAGACCCCACTTTGTAAAGGGATGTGTGTGTGCCGTTCTAATAATTGATTTGGCGATCGTTATCTAGAGGATGACCTCCCCCGATGTTATTGCCAGTGTGAGTGGATAGATAGAACATTAACAGAGAATTGAGCAAGACTATTGAGAAGAAATAAAACAAATACTAGCCCCCTTAAACAATAAAAATAAAATAAATTTAATTAATTAATACATAAACTAACAATTGCAATTTCAATCCAACAGATTTACATTAATGGAATTTAATAGCAGTGTTCAATTATGGATTCTTTCATCATAGTAACGAATGGTGAAAAGAGTACCATGTCCACGCCCAATCTGCATCACCTAGCGTCGTTCCTCTCTTGACTTTGTGTATCCCACGTCTGCGCGTGTATGCTTGGTTCTTTCTCTGACCCCTTTCTATTCCGGACTCTTTATTTGCAGACTTCTCTCTTTGGACTGTCCTCATCGGGTTTCTCGGGAAGGGATATAGAAAGTTGTTCACTTAATGCTGTTTCTTTTCCACTCAATCGTGCGTCCTAGCACTATAGCCTGTCCTTTCCTTTCAGGACAGCTATCTGGCCTCTTTACTTGTTAACGAGGGAAAACTCTATACTCAGCTTTTGCACCGGAGTCAGACCTTTTTGTCTTCTCACAAGGCAAAATCGAACTAAATAATTTCGACTAAGGTCGGAAAATTTAAACTCCCATAACTTCCAAAGTGTACGCCTTAATTTTAACTGACCAATCGAAAGCAACTGTTCCTAAATTTTCCCCAAAATAATCATGTCTTTCATCAGATTTTGACAGCCTAGAATACGATGCAATCAACTTTCCTTTGAAGATCAATTATTTGACATGAGGTCCTCTACCGCGGTTATGGCTGGTAACTCTAATGTACTCTCTGCCAAGATACCGTTACAATGACTGGGTCAGTTCCACTCAACCTTAAACGTAGGCCTTTAATGTTTCACAGATGGAATAAGGGAAATGTCAAAGTGACCTTTCTCAAAGACTTTTCTGGCTTGACTGTGATAAAATTTTAATGCACAATTTATTCAACTTTAGGATCCAGTACTTCTTCAAAATTCGACACATTACATAGGCCCCTCTGTAAGAGGAAAATCTGGGACTTTCCTCTCCGAATTTTGAAGTTGCATCTCAAGTCATTGTTTACATGTCCTGAAGTGACCTCTTCACCTCAGAATCAACTAACTTACTCAGACAATTTGCTCCTACTTTGGCACTTCCTTTAATGTAACGCAATTAAATTTTATATTGTTGAAGAAATAACGACCATCTCATTAAATGTCCATTCGTTAGTTTAGCTTGGCCCAAATAAGCAAGTGGTTGGTGGTCAGTTTCCAGAATAAACTTTCGCCCATATAGATAGCGCTTGAATTTGGAGATTCCAAAGATAATCACAAGGCATTCCCTTTTGGTAACTGAATAATTACGCTCAGCTGGAGATAACTTTCTACTACCATATGCAACCGGGAATAAATTCCCATCATATTCCTGCAGTAAAACTGCACCAAAACCACTGTCAGAAGCGTCGGTACGTAAGACATAGTCCTTTGTCACGTCCGGTAGTCTCACTACGGCGTCTGACGTCAACCTATCCTTCAATGTCTGAAATGCCCTCTCACAAGCGTCTGTCCAAATAACTTTCGTCGGAGCCTTCTTCCTTGTCAAGCCAGTCAATGGACTAGCAATAGCGCTGAAATTTGCAACATACATACCAGCAAGTCTTAAAAAAGATCGCACTTCCGTCTTTGTAGTGGGACGTGCGGTGTTTTGAAGCTGGTCGACTTTAGCACTGTCTGGGGTTAATGTATCTTCACTGAGTGTGTGTCCTAGATAAGTCAGTCTCCGAAATCCAATGTGACATTTAGATGGTCGGGCGGTGAGCCTTGTCTGTTTAAGTCGTTCCAGAACTTTTCTCAGTAAGACCACGTGTTCTTCCCAAGTAGGTGTCTCCAATAACAAATAGTCCATGAAATTTGAAACTCCGGTCCCTCTTAAAGGTTCTAGAAGTTTCCTCATCATTCGGGTGAAAATACTGAGTGCATTCTGGACCCCGAACGGCATGACAACCCATTGGTAGGACCCCTCTGGTGTTGCAAAGGCACGTTTTGGACGGTCTTCCTTACGAACTGGAATTTGCCAATATCCCTTTGACAAGTTTATTTTCGAAATATATTTGGAGTTGGTTACTTCGGCGAATATGGACTCAAGATCTGGTAACATTTCGACCTGAAATTATGTGATCCTATTTAATTTCCGATAGTCAACACAAAAGCGGTGATCACCATCCTTCTTCTCTACCAAAACAACCGGTGAAATATATGCAGATTCGCCTTTTTCAATGACCCCTAAGTCAAGCATAGCTCGAATTTCATTTCATACAGTTTCAGACTTCGCATGAGGCAGTGGGTAGGGTTTCAGTTTCACAGGTGTTTCATCCAGTAGCTTCAAACTCAACTCCTCCAAGTTCGTCATGACTGGTCTTTCGGTCAAGACACTTGCGTAGTCGTGGAATATCTCCTCCACCTCTTCACGTTGTTCTGACGTTAACGTTACGTAAAGGACGACGTCGACGTAGGTTTCATTCATCGTCAAAGGACAACTAGGAAATACGTCCGCCACTCCTCCGTTGTCGTCGGGTTCTTCAGTCACAACTGTAGCAACCACAAACTCAGCGGGTGTCTCCCTTTCACGATAGCGTTTAAGAAGGTTAACGTGGTACAACTTCTCTTTATCTCCCACCTTGATACGATAGTTCTGTCCATCATTCCTTTCCGTTACAACGAATGGTCTCCTCCAGGATACTTGGAGTTTGTTGTGCTCCAACGGTAACAACAACAACACTTTGTCACTCACTTCAAACGTCCGTTCCTTCGCCCCCGTGCCATACTACTTGGCTTGACGTCCCCGCGCGTCACGGAGATTCTACTGGGCCAAGTTGCAAACTTCCTCCAGCTTCTTACGGAGATCAACAACATACTGATACGTTGTTCGTACTTCCTCGAATTCCTTTTCATCCGTCCATAACTGTTTCAATACAGCCATGGGTCCTCTCACTGTCTTCACATAAACTAGCTCAAAAGGTGAAAATCCTAGACTAGCTTGGGGTACTTCGCGGTACGCGAAAAGTAACGCGAGAAGGTATCGATCCCAGTCCTTGGGTCGACCTTCACACAACTTCTTCAGAGCTTGCTTCAACGTCCCATCGAAACGCTCTACTAGACCACTGCACTGCGGGTGATACGGGGTAGTAGTCAGGTGCCTAATGGAAAGTAACCGGTTCTCTTCTTCCAACACCTGGTTAACAAACTGCGTCCCTTGGTCAGTTATTATCTCTTTAGGAACACCAACTCTGGACCAAACTCCTAACAAAGCTTCAGCCACCGTAACTGAATCAATGTTTTTCAACGCAACGGCCTCCGGGTATCGGGTAGCATAATCAACAATCGTTAACCCATAACGATCACGACTTTCTGATGCAGGCTTTATCGGACCTATCAAATCCATAGCCACCATGGAGAAAGGTTCATCAATCAGAGGGGTGGTTCCTAGTGGCACTGGGCGATGTGAGGTCTTAGGTGCCACCCGCTGACACTTGTCACACGACAGACAAAACCTCCTTACATCCCCATACACACCTGGCCAGTAGAACTCCCTCACTAACCTATCTCTCGTCTTTGCCACACCCATGTGACTACCGAGTAGACTCTCATGTGCTAGTCTAAGCACTTCTTCTCTCTTAGATCGAGGTACAATCACTCGCTTATACCTGTCGGATCCTTTCCGGGCGTATCGATACAAGATACTCCGTTTCAGCGCGAACTCTACCTCACCGTCAGGTAAGTTCCGCACGGACTCCTCCTTTGCATATCCGAGTATCCTGTTAAGGGTTGAATCTTCCTCTCGAAGTCTCCT
Organism: Megalonaias nervosa; assembly: GCA_016617855.1. NCBI lineage: Eukaryota > Metazoa > Mollusca > Bivalvia > Unionida > Unionidae > Megalonaias > Megalonaias nervosa. The sequence goes on along the minus strand of JAECUM010055389.1, from coordinate 2,194 downwards.
TAATTCACCAGGTAGAAAATTATCTATGGGCGAAGTCAAGGTGTTCAGCGGCTTCGACCCTGACCTTCGCTTCATAGACATCGTCTCTACGGACCCCACGTGTACGGGTGTACACGTCATAGGATTAGGCTGTGGCAACACATACCTACATCCTAAAATTACGTCATGCGACAACCCTTACAAGCACGCTGCTTAAATTCATCCTTTCACATACGGCGAATCATGATCGATGTAGACAACTGGAATGGAGTCTTTACTCCTATTAGCAATTGAACTTCCACTGTCTCACCTGTATAATCAACACGTTGACAAATGTGCTATCCACCAAAGCTGGATAACTACAGCCGGTGTCATACAACACAGTAGCCTTCTCTCCATTTACCGTAGCTGTTGCTGTATTCGACCACTCTTCTGATTTACACAAGCACAAGCACACGAGTATGGAATTGTGCGTGCGCCTCCGTAGTTGGCTTAGACGACTCTCTGAAAAGTTTGCACATTCAAGACCCGGGATTAATTCGGAATACTCTACGTTTCTTGGACTTACGATAATACTTTTAGTCCTAATTTGGATTTAATTCACAGTACTGTAAATTCCTTTTAAATTTATACATTAGCGAATTTAATTATTTGTTAAGTTAACATAACTGGTTAGTTCTGCTTTTCTCTGTTACTAACTTTAAGACCATAGAGGCTTAACACTAGACTATATTCAGATTAAGTTTTTAATAAGGCCATTTTTGGTGCCATTAGTAATTGCGCATTTTGATGAAAACTTCATAATGCGTGGAAAAGGTTAACTTTGAAATCAAGCTATATAGCTCTTATGTTCACATAATCGAAAAGTATTACGTCACTTTGCCGATAATATTGTCTTCTCAAATTTAACCACACCTTACGATTTGCATCTTTATTATTTCAGTCGACCTTACAAAGGTCATTAAGTCTTCTGAAACATTTATTTGTTTAAGGTATTTGATGGCCCGAAATAGCATATATATTTGAGGTGCTGATGTCCTAGACATACATATAATATTGGGCAATACCTCTAAAAATAAAGCAAACCTGCTTCTGTCATATATCTCAACAGCAGTGAATTTCCGTCCTCTATAAACAATTGTATAATATATAGCTTGCTGATGCAACATTACCAAATGGTCTTGGATGAAATCAGTACCCATCAACGTAGAGATGTCATATGTATTTTGTTTACACATTAACTTTGAGAGGTTGAATGATTAACTTGTGTATATATAGTAGTAGATGAATTTGAGGATACTGTCTCAAAACACCCACCCACCTCCCCCAAGTTTGAATATATGAGGATGCTGTCTCAAAACACCCACCCACCACCCAAGTTTGAATATGATGATGCTGTCTCAAAACACCCACCCACCTCCCAAGTTATGGAGAGGTGGAAAGAGGTTCCCGGACCTCTAGATTTTTTTCATATTAAACAAAGTACATGTTAATGCAGGATATCATAACCTACAAAGCACACGTTAATGCAGGATATTATAACCTACAAAGCACATGTTAATGCAGAATATCATAACCTACAAAGCACATGTTAATGCAGGATATCATAACCTACAAAGCACATGTTAATGCAGGATATCATAACCTACAAAGCACAATAAAATATTATATAAAATGTCCTATTACAAAGAGCCAATTTATAGCGTCGGATTTAATCTAACAAACAGATTTTTTAAAAGATTTAATTCAATCAAATCAGCCTCAAGATATACTGGGATAGTAACATTTTATTAGAAATATGTTAAAAAAATATTTTCACTTACCTGTCCACGTGTAAATCCGCTTGCATAATGGCCACGAAGAAAATTCTGACTGTCTTTTATAACGTTATTCTGGAAAAATCCATTGGAAATTACCTATCTTTAACCTGATTTCAGAACATTCTGGAGTAGGCGTTATTTTGGGAAAATCCATTGGAAATTACCTATTTTTAACCTGATTTCAGAACATTCTGGAGTAGGCGTTATTCTGAAAAATCCATTGGAAATTCCCAATCTTTTACCTTACAAAGTTTCAGAATGATCACATGATTTAGTTATTATGGAAATTTCGTTGGAAATTCTGTGTGGGCACTATGACGGCAGTCAGAATTTTCCTTCGTGATCATTTTGCAAGTGGATTTACACATGGACAGGTAAGTGAAAACATTTTTCTT
>JAECUM010055388.1:0-13233 GCA_016617855.1 Megalonaias nervosa | reverse complement strand
TTCACTGACGAGTGGCCTTTCCTTTTAAATTTGGTAGAAAAGGAGTGAGAAGATGGGGACGAAAATGAGCTCACCACATTTATATACAACGTTCAGATAAACATTTGTATATTGAACCTAGGATTGAAATATTTGTTGAAAGGAATACGTGTCAGAAGCTAATGGCTCATCTTTGGTGACTTTTGCCAAATTTGCTATTTAACGGATATACAGGTACACAAATATTTCTGAAATAAATGTACATTGGAAATAGATAGATTTGGATAAACTATATGATCCAAATTTTGTTGTTGCAACGAAAATTGTTCCATCTAATACGATCGTGAACACATGATTGAAAACTGAAACGGATTCCATTGGCGACACCTTAGCAACATAAGTGTCTGAAATGGGTGAAAGTTCATTATGCTAGGTGTTTGCAGCATTGCGTATCTTTAGAAGATGGAATAAAAAGGTTCTGCTGCTCACGTTGCATCTATAGGTTTTAGGGAAACGCTTTACAATAGTACGTTTTTCTTTCCAGACTACATTGCTTTTATACACTGAAAGAGAATCATTCTTGTCAATTTCATTTTTCAATTCATTCTCACAGAACAAACAAGAACAAGCAGCACCACGACGGAAGCAACAACAGTCACCACAGAGGCAACAACTACAACAGCGCAGGGAAGCATGAGTACAACGACTGAGGTGCCGACAACAAGCAGCACATCCAGCACGGTGTCTACTACTCAATCCACAGAGATGCCAACAACAACGACGACGTTAATAAGCACTACATCTACAACACAAGTCCCATCGAGTACTAGCACAACCGTGGCAAGCACGAGCTCCACAACAAGTCCGATTCCAACTGTAACGAGTACTCAAGCTGAGACCAGTAGCACAACCACACAGTTTGTGACTACTGAAAGCACTACGCCAGCAACAACCAGTACAACGACACAGTTCCAGACAAGCATGACTAACCCAACAACTGAGAGTACGGCAACCACAAGAACCACATCGCCGACAGCGACCTCTAGCGGAACTACAGGTATATATGCAGAATTGAAATACATTAGGTTTTGATCACCGGCAAATGCGGGTTGGAATATACAATGCTTTGTCTACAAACCACGACTCCAAAACTTTCAAACTGGACCAAGACATTTACGTTTTGTTTTGGAAGGTATCTTTTGAAATTGGCCGAATCACATAACGCAAATTATGTGAAAGTCAAGTAGGGACAAGAAACAGAGCCTAACGAGTGAGATGGTGGTTTTCGTTGTCAATACTATTGGTATTTTTGACAATTAAATAAAGAAAGTGCCTTTGATGGTTTTAATGATTATTGGAATGCGACTGATTATTAAAATCTCAAATCGTGTCAATTTAAGACTGCTGAAATCGAAATATTCAGGGAAATAGAATATTCCACATTGCTGCAAATTATGAAAGATCTGAAATTCTCAAATTAAAGGCAATTATTCAATTTAAGATGGACAGAATGAGAGTGATTTAAGAAAGCGTAATTCTAAATATCAAGAATAGGTGTATGTAGGTGAATCCTGATTGAATTTATGTATCATAGAGGTAAATGCGAGAGAACTAGAGACAGTGAAAGATGCAGATAGAGATATGTATGAGGTAAGATTGATGAAACAGTTTGGGTTTAAAGCACTCACTGATGAGTGGAATTGCCTTGTAAATTTGGTAGAAAAGGAGTGAGAAGATGGGGACGAAAATGAGCTCACCACATTTATATACAACGTTCAGATAAACATTTGTATATTGAACCTAGGATTGAAATATTTGTTGAAAGGAATACGTGTCAGAAGCTAATGGCTGATCTTTGGTGACTTTTGCCAAATTTGCTATTTAACGGATATACAGGTACACAAATATTTCTGAAATAAATGTACATTGGAAATAGATAGATTTGGATAAACTATATGATCCAAAGTTTGTTGTTGCAACGAAAATTGTTCCATCTAATACGATCGTGAACACATGATTGAACCTAGGATTGAAATATTTGTTGAAAGGAATACGTGTCAGAAGCTAATGGCTGATCTTTGGTGACTTTTGCCAAATTTGCTATTTAACGGATATACAGGTACACAAATATTTCTGAAATAAATGTACATTGGAAATAGATAGATTTGGATAAACTATATGATCCAAAGTTTGTTGTTGCAACGAAAATTGTTCCATCTAATACGATCGTGAACACATGATTGAAAACTGAAACGGATTCCATTGGCGACACCTTAGCAACATAAGTGTCTGAAATGGGTGAAAGTTCATTATGCTAGGTGTTTGCAGCATTGCGTATCTTTAGAAGATGGAATAAAAAGGCTCTGCTGCTCACGTTGCATCTATAGGTTTTAGGGAAACGCTTTACAATAGTACGTTTTTCTTTCCAGTCTACATTGCTTTTATACACTGAAAGAGAATCATTCTTGTCAATTTCATTTTTCAATTCATTCTCACAGAACAAACAAGAACAAGCAGCACCACGACAGAAGCAACAACAGTCACCACAGAGGCAACAACTACAACAGCGCAGGGAAGCATGAGTACAACGACTGAGGTGCCGACAACAAGCAGCACTTCCAGCACGGTGTCTACTACTCAATCCACAGAGATGCCAACAACAACGACGACGTTAATAAGCACTACATCTACAAGACAAGTTCCATCAAGTACTAGCACAACCGTGGCAAGCACGAGCTCCACAACAAGTCCGATTCCAACTGTAACGAGTACTGAAGCTGAGACCAGTAGCACAACCACACAGTCTGCGACTACTGAAAGCACTACGCCAGCAATAACCAGTACAACGACACAGTTCCAGACAAGCACGACTAACCCAACAACTGAGAGTACGGCAACCACAAGAACCACATCGCCGGCAACGACCTCTAGCGGAACTACAGGTATATATGCAGAATTGAAATACTTTAGGTTTTGATCACCAACAAATGCGGGTTGGAATATCCAATGCTTTGTCTACAAACCACGACTCCAAAACCTTCAAACAGGACCAAGACAGATACGTTTTGTTTTGGAAGGTATCTTTTGAAATTCCCCGTATCTCAAATCGCAAATTATGTGAAAGTCAAGTAGGGAGAAGAAACAGAGCCTAACGAGTGAGATGGTGGTTTTCGTTGCCATTTCGTTTTGTATTTTTGACATTTAAATAAAGGAACTGCCTTTCATGCTTTTAGTCATTGTTGGAATGCGACTGGATATTAGAATCTCAAAACGTGTGAAGTGAAGACTGCTGAAATCGAAATATTAAGGGATATAGAATATTCCACATTGCTGCAAATTATGAAAGATCTGAAATTCTCAAATTAAAGGCAATTCTTCAATTTAAGATGGACTGAATATGAGTGATTTAAGAAAGCGTAATTCTAAATATCAAGAATAGGTGTATGTAGGTGAATCCTGATTGAATTTATGTATCATACAGGTAAATGCGATAGAACTAGAGACTGTGAAAGATGCAGCTGGAGACATGTATGAGGCAAGATTGATGAAACAGTTTGGGTTTAAAGCAATCACTGACGAGTGGCCTTTCCTTTAAAATTTGGTAGAAAAGGAGTGTGAAGATGGGGACAGAAATGAGCTCACCACATTTATATACAACGTTCAGATAAACATTTGTATATTGAACCCAGGATTGAAATATTTGTTGAAAGGAATTCGTGTCAGAAGCTAATGGCTCATCTTTGGTGACTTTTGCCAAATTTGCTATGTAACGCATTTACAGGTACACAAATATGTCTGAAATAAATGTACATTGGAAATAGAGAGATTTGGATAAACTATATGATCCAAAGTTTGTTGTTGCAACGATAATTATTTCATCTAATACGATCGTGAGCCCTTGATTGAGAACTGAAACGGATTCCATTAGCGACACCATAGCAACATAAGTGTCTGAAATGGGTGAAAGTTGATTATGTTAGGTGTTTGCAGCATTGCGTATCTTTAGAAGATGGAATAAAAAGGCTCTGCTGCTCACGTTGCATCCATAAGTTTTAGGGAAACGCTTTACAATAGTACGTTTTTCTTTCCTGACTACATTGCTTTTATACACTGAAAGAGAATCATTCTTGTCAATTTCATTTTTCAATTCATTCCCACAGAACAAAGAACAACAAGCAGCATCACGACGGAAGCAACAACAGTCACCACAGAGGCAACAACTACAACAGCGCAGGGAAGCATGAGTACAACGACTGAGGTGCCGACAACAAGCAGCACATCCAGCACGGTGTCTACTACGCAATCCACAGAGATGCCAAGAACAACGACGACGTTAATAAGCACTACATCTACAAGACAAGTTCCATCGAGTACTAGCACTACCGTGGCAAGCACGAGCTCCACTACAAGTCCGATTCCAACTGTAACGAGTACTGAAGCTGAGACCAGTAGCAGAACCAAACAGTTTGTGACTACTGAAAGCACTACGCCAACAACAACCAGTACAACGACACAGTTCCAGACAAGCACGACTAACCCAACAACTGAGAGTACGGCAACCACAAGAGCCACATCGCCGACAACGACCTCTAGCGGAACTACAGGTATGTATGCAGAATTGAAATACTTTAGGTTTTGATCACCAACAAATGCTGGTTGGAATATACAATGCTTTGTCTACAAACCACGACTCGAAAACCAACAAACTGGACCAAGACATTCATCTTTTGTTTTGGAAGGTGTCTTTTGAAATTGCCGGAATCGCAAATCGCAAATTATATGAAAGTCAAGTAGGGACAAGAAACAGCGCCTAACGAGTGAGATGGTGGTTTTCGTTGCCATTACTATTGGTATTCTTGACATTTAAATAACGAAACTCAATCTGATGGTTTTAATCATTGTTGGAATGCGACCGATTATTAGAATCTCAAATCGTGTCATTTTAAAACTGCTGAATTCGAAATATTAAGGAACATAGAATATTCCACATTGCTGCAAATGATGAAAGATCTGAAATTCTCAAATTAAAGGCAACTATTCAATTTAAGATGGACAGAATGAGAATGATTTAAGAAAGCGTAATTTTAAATATGAAGATTAGGTGTATGTAGGTGAATATTGATTGAATTTATGTATCATGGAGGTAAATGCGAGAGAACTAGAGACTGTGAAAGATGCAGCTTGAGACATGTATGAGGCAAGATTGATGAAACAGTTTGGGTTTAAAGCAATCACTGACGAGTGGCTTTTCTTTAAATTAGATATAAAAGGAATGTGAAGATGGGGACGAAAATGAGCTCACCACATTTATATACAACGTTCAGATAAACATTTTTTTATTGACCCCAGGAATGAAATATGTTTTGAATGGAATACGTGTCAGAATCTAATGGTTCATCTTTGGTGACTTTTGCCAAATTTGTTCTGTAACGCATATATAGGTACACAAATATGTCTGAAGTAAATGTACATTGGAAATAGATACATTTGGATAAACTATATGATCCAAAGTTTGTTGTTGCAACGAAAATTGTTCCATCTAATACGATCGTGAACACATGATTGAAAACTGAAACGGATTCCATTGGCGACATCTTAGCAACATAAGTGTCTGAAATGGGTGAAAGTTCATTATATTAGGTGTTTGCAGCATTGCGTATCTTTAGAAGATGGAATAAAAAGGCTCTGCTGCTCACGTTGCATCTATAGGTTTTAGGGAAACGCTTTACAATAGTACGTTTTTCTTTCCAGTCTACATTGCTTTTATACACTGAAAGAGAATCATTCTTGTCAATTTCATTTTTCAATTCATTCTCACAGAACAAACAAGAACAAGCAGCACCACGACAGAAGCAACAACAGTCACCACAGAGGCAACAACTACAACAGCGCAGGGAAGCATGAGTACAACGACTGAGGTGCCGACAACAAGCAGCACATCCAGCACGGTGTCTACTACACAATCCACAGAGATGCCAACAACAACGACGACGTTAATAAGCACTACATCTACAACACAAGTTCCATCGAGTACTAGCACAACCGGGGGAAGCACGAGCTCCACAACAAGTCCGATTCCAACTGTAACGAGTACTGAAGCTGAGACCAGTAGCACATCCACACAGTCTGCGACTACTGAAAGCACTACGCCAGCAATAACCAGTACAACGACACAGTTCCAGACAAGCACGACTAACCCAACAACTGAGAGTACGGCAACCACAAGAACCACATCGCCGGCAACGACCTCTAGCGGAACTACAGGTATATATGCAGAATTGAAATACTTTAGGTTTTGATCACCAACAAATGCGGGTTGGAATATCCAATGCTTTGTCTACAAACCACGACTCCAAAACCTTCAAACAGGACCAAGACAGATACGTTTTGTTTTGGAAGGTATCTTTTGAAATTCCCCGTATCTCAAATCGCAAATTATGTGAAAGTCAAGTAGGGAGAAGAAACAGAGCCTAACGAGTGAGATGGTGGTTTTCGTTGCCATTTCGTTTTGTATTTTTGACATTTAAATAAAGGAACTGCCTTTCATGCTTTTAGTCATTGTTGGAATGCGACTGGATATTAGAATCTCAAAACGTGTGAAGTGAAGACTGCTGAAATCGAAATATTAAGGGATATAGAATATTCCACATTGCTGCAAATTATGAAAGATCTGAAATTCTCAAATTAAAGGCAATTCTTCAATTTAAGATGGACTGAATATGAGTGATTTAAGAAAGCGTAATTCTAAATATCAAGAATAGGTGTATGTAGGTGAATCCTGATTGAATTTATGTATCATACAGGTAAATGCGATAGAACTAGAGACTGTGAAAGATGCAGCTGGAGACATGTATGAGGCAAGATTGATGAAACAGTTTGGGTTTAAAGCAATCACTGACGAGTGGCCTTTCCTTTAAAATTTGGTAGAAAAGGAGTGTGAAGATGGGGACAGAAATGAGCTCACCACATTTATATACAACGTTCAGATAAACATTTGTATATTGAACCCAGGATTGAAATATTTGTTGAAAGGAATTCGTGTCAGAAGCTAATGGCTCATCTTTGGTGACTTTTGCCAAATTTGCTATGTAACGCATTTACAGGTACACAAATATGTCTGAAATAAATGTACATTGGAAATAGAGAGATTTGGATAAACTATATGATCCAAAGTTTGTTGTTGCAACGATAATTATTTCATCTAATACGATCGTGAGCCCTTGATTGAGAACTGAAACGGATTCCATTAGCGATACCATAGCAACATAAGTGTCTGAAATGGGTGAAAGTTCATTATGTTATCTGTTTGCAGGATTGAGTATCTTTAGAAGATGGGATAAAAAGGCTCTGCTGCTCACGTTGCATCTATAGGTTTTAGGGAAACGCTTTACAATAGTACTTTTTTCTTTCCAGAATACATTGCTTTTATACACTGAAAGAGAATCATTCTTGTCAATTTCATTTTTCAATTCATTCTCACAGAACAAACAAGAACAAGCAGCACCACGACAGAAGCAACAACAGTCACCACAGAGGCAACAACTACAACAGCGCAGGGAAGCATGAGTACAACGACTGAGGTGCCGACAACAAGCAGCACATCCAGCACGGTGTCTACTACTCAATCCACAGAGATGCCAACAACAACGACGACGTTAATAAGCACTACATCTACAACACAAGTTCCATCGAGTACTAGCACAACCGTGGCAAGCACGAGCTCCACAACAAGTCCGATTCCAACTGTAACGAGTACTGAAGCTGAGACCAGTAGCACAACCACACAGTCTGCAACTACTGAAAGCACTACGCCAGCAATAACCAGTACAACGACACAGTTGCAGACAAGCACGACTAACCCAACAACTGACAGTAAGTCAACCACAAGAACCACATCTCCAACAACGACCTCTAGCGGAACTACAGGTATATATGCAGAATTGAAATACTTTAAGTTTTGTCACCAACAAATGCGAGTTGGAATATACAATATTTTGTCTACAAACCACGATTCCAAAACCTTCAAACAGGACCAAGACAGATACGTTTTGTTTTGGAAGGTATCTTTTGAAGTTGTCCGAATCTCAGATCGCAAATTATGTGAAAATCAGGTAGGGAAAAGAAAGAGCGCCTTACGAGCGAGATGGTGGTATTCGTTGCCGTTCCTGTTGGTATTGTTGACATTTAAGTAAAGAAACTGCCTTTGATGGTTTTAATCATTGTTGGAATGCGACTGATTATTGGAATCTCAAATCGTGTCAATTTAAGACTGGTGAAATCGAAATATTGAGGGAAATGGAATACTAGACATTGCTGCAAATTATGAAAGATCTGAAATTCTCAAATTGAAGGCAATTATTCAGTTTAAGATGGACAGAATGAGAGTGATTTAAGAAAGCGTAATTCTAAATATCAAGAATAGGTGTATGTAGGCGAATCCTGATTGAATGTATGTATCATAGAGGTAAATGCGACAGAACTAGAGACTCTGAAAGATGCAGCTGGAGACATGTATTGATGAAACAGTTTGGGTTTAAAGCACTCACTGACAAGTGGCCATTCCTTTTAAATTTGGTAGAAAAGGAGAGTGAAGATGAGGACAAAAATGAGCTCACCACATTTATATACAACGTTCCGATAAACATTTGTATACTGAACCCAGGATTGAAATATTTGTTGAAAGGAATACGTGTCAGAAGCTAATGGCTCATCTGTGGTGACTTTTGCCAAATTTGCTATGTAACGCATATATAGGTACACAAATGTGTTTGAAATAAATGTACATTGGAAATAGAGAGATTTGGATAAACTATATGATCCAAAGTTTGTTACTGCAACGAGAATTGTTCCATCTAAAACGATCTTGAACACATGATTGAAAACTGAAACGGATTCCATTGGCGAGACCTTAGCAACATAAGTGTCTGAAATGGGTGAAAGTTCATTATGGTAGGTGTTTGCAGCATTGCGTATCTTTAGAAGATGGAATAAAAAGGCTCTGCTGCTCACGTTGCATCTATAGGTTTTAGGGAAACGCTTTACAATAGTACGTTTTTCTTTCCGGACTACATTGCTTTTATACACTGAAAGAGAATCATTCTTGTCAATTTCATTTTTCAATTCATTCTCACAGAACAAACAAGAACAAGCAGCACCACGACGGAAGCAACAACAGTCACCACAGAGGCAACAACTACAACAGCGCAGGGAAGCATGAGTACAACGACTGAGGTGCCGACAACAAGCAGCACTTCCAGCACGGTGTCTACTACTCAATCCACAGAGATGCCAACAACAACGACGACGTTAATAAGCACTACATCTACAAGACTAGTTCCATCGAGTACTAGCACAACCGTGGCAAGCACGAGCTCCACAACAAGTCCGATTCCAACTGTAACGAGTAATGAAATTGAGACCAGTAGCACAACCACACAGTCTGCGACTACTGAAAGCACTACGCCAGCAATAACCAGTACAACGACACAGTTCCAGACAAGCACGACTAACCCAACAACTGAGAGTACGGCAACCACAAGAACCACTTCGCCGACAACGACCTCTAGCGGAACTACAGGTATATATGCAGAATTGAAATACTTTAGGTTTTGATCACCAACAAATGCGGGTTGGAATACAGAATGCTTTGTCTACAAACCACGACTCCACAACCTTCAAACAGGACCAAGACAGATACGTTTTGTTTTGGAAGGTATCTTTTGAAATTGCCCGAGTCTCAAATCGCAAATTATGTGAAGGTCAAGTAGGGACAAGAAACAGAGCCTAACGAGTGAAATGGTGGTTTTGGTTGTCATTCCTATTGGTATGTTTGACATTTAAGTAAAGAAACTGCCTTTGATGGTTTTAATCATTGTTGGAATGCGACTGATTATTAGAATCTCAAATCGTGTCAATTTAAGACTGGTGAAATCGAAATATTAAGGGAAATAGAATATTCCACATTGCTGCAAATTATGAAAGATCTGAAATTCTCAAATTAAAGGCAATTATTCAATTTAAGATGGACAGAATGAGAGTGATTTAAGAAAGCGTAATTCTAAATATCAAGAATAGGTGTATTTAGGTGAATCCTGATTGAATTTATGTATGATAGAGGTAAATGCGAGAGAACTAGAGACTGTGAAAGAGGCAGCTAGAGACATGTATGAGGCAAGATTGATGAAACAGTTTGGGTTTAAAGCACTCACTGACGAGTGGCCTTTCCTTTTAAATTTGGTAGAAAAGGAGTGAGAAGATGCGGACGAAAATGAGCTCACCAAATTTATATACAACGTTCAGAGAAACATTTGTATATTGAACCCAGGATTGAAATATTTGTTGAAAGGAATACGTGTCAGAAGCTAATGGCTCATCTTTGCTGACTTTTGCCAAATTTGCTATGTAACGCATATACAGATACATAAATACGTCTGAAATGAATACACATTGGAAATAGATAGATTCGGATAAACTATATGATCCAAAGTTTGTTATTGCAACGAAAATTGTTCAATCTAATACGATCGTGAACACATTATTGAAAACTGCGACTGATTATATTGGCGACACCTTGGCAACATAAGTGTCTGAAATTGGTGAGAGTTCATTATGGTAGGTGTTTGCAGCATTGCGTATCTTTAGAAGATGGAATAAAAAGGCTCTGCTGCTCACGTTGCATCTATAGGTTTTAGGGAAACTCTTTAGAATAGTACGTTTTTCTTTCCAGACTACATTGCTTTTATACACTGAAAGAGAATCATTCTTGGCAATTTCATTTTTCAATTCATTCTCACAGAACAAACAAGAACAAACAGCACCACGATGGAAGCAACAACAGTCACCACAGAGGCAACAACTACAACTGAGCAGGGAAGCATGAGTACAACGACTGAGGTGCCGACAACAAGCAGCACATCCAGCACGGTGTCTACTACTCAATCCACAGAGATGCCAACAACAACGACGACGTTAATAAGCACTACATCTACAAGACAAGTTCCATCGAGTACTAGCACAACCGTGGCAAGCACGAGCTCCACTACAAGTCCGATTCCAACTGTAACGAGTACTGAAGCTGAGACCAGTAACACAACCACAAAGTCTGCGACTACTGAAAGCACTACGCCAGCAATAACCAGCACAACGACACAGTTCCAGACAAGCACGACTAACCCAACAACTGAGAGTACAGCAACCACAAGAACCACATCACCGACAACGACCTCTAGCGGAACTACAGGTATATATGCAGAATTGAAATACTTTACGTTTTGATCACCAACAAATGCTGGTTAGAATATACAATGCTTTGTCCACAAACCACGACTCCAAAACCTTCAAACTGGACCAAGACATTTACGTTTTGTTTTGGAAGGTATCTTTTGAAATTGGCCGAATTTCAAATCGCAAATTATGTGAAAGCCAGGCAGGGACAAGAAACAGAGCCTAACGAGTGAGATGGTGGTTTTCGTTGTCAATCCTATTGGTATTTTTGACAATTAAATAAAGAAACTGCCTTTGATGGTTTTAATCATTGTTGGAATGCGACTGATTATTAGAATCTCAAATCGTGTGAATGTAAGACTGCTGAAATGGATATATTAAGGGAACTACAATATTCCACATTGCTGCAAATTATGAAAGATCTGAAATTCTCAAACTAAAGATAATTATTCAATTTAAGATGGACAGAACGAGAGTGATTTAAGAAAGCGTAATTCTAAATATGCAGAATAGGTGTATTTAGGTGAATCCTGATTGAATTTATGTATCATAGAGGTAAATGCGAGAGAACTAGAGACTGTGAAAGATGCAGCTAGAGACATGTATGAGGCAAGATTGATGAAACAGTTTGGATTTAAAGCACTCACTGACGAGTGGCGTTTCCGTTTAAATTTGGTAGAAAAGGAGTGAGAAGATGCGGACGAAAATGAGCTCACCACAATTATATACAAGGTTCAGATAAACATTTGTATATTGAACCTAGGATTGAAATATTTGTTGAAAGGGATACGTGTCAGAAGCTAATGGCTCATCTTTGGTGATTTTTGCCAAATTTGCTATTCAACGGATATACAGGTACACAAATATGTCTGAAATAAATGTACATTGGAAATAGATTTGGATAAACTATATGATACAAAGTTTGTTGTTGCAACGAAAATTGTTCCATCTAATACGATCGTGAACACATGATTGAAAACTGAAACGGATTCCATTGGCGACACCTTAGCAACATAAGTGTCTGAAATGGGTGAAAGTTCATTATGTTAGGTGTTTGCAGCATTGCGTATCTTCAGAAGATGGAATAAAAAGGCTCTGCTGCTCACTTTGCATCTATAGGTTTTAGGGAAATGCTTTACAATAGTACGTTTCTCTTTCCAGACTACATTGCTGTTATACACTGAAAGAGAATCATTCTTGTCAATTTCATTTTTCAATTCATTCTCACAGAACAAACAAGAACAAGCAGCACCACGACGGAAGCAACAACAGTCACCACAGAGGCAACTACTACAACAGCGCAGGGAAGCATGAGTACAACGACTGAGGTGCCGACAACAAGCAGCACATCCAGCACGGTGTCTACTACTCAATCCACAGAGATGCCAACAACAACGACGACGTTAATAAGCACTACATCTACAACACAAGTTCCATCGAGTACTAGCACAACCGTGGCAAGCACGAGCTCCACATCAAGTCCGATTCCAACTGTAACGAGTACTGAAGCTGAGACCAGTAGCACAACCACACAGTCTGCGACTACTGAAAGCACTACGCCAGCAATAACCAGTACAACGACACAGTTCCAGACAAGCACGACTAACCCAACAACTGAGAGTACGGTAACCACAAGAACCACCTCGCTGACAACGACCTCTAGCGGAACTACAGGTATCTATGCAGAATTGAAATACTTTAGGTTTTGATCACTAACCAATGCGGGTTGGAATATACAATGCTTTGTCTACAAACCACGACTCCAAAACTTTCAAACTGGACCAAGACATTTACCATTTGTTTTGGAAAGTATCTTTTGAAATTGGCTGAATCTCAAATCGCAAATTATGTGAAAGTCAAGGAGGGACAAGAAACAGAGCCTAACGAGTGAGATGGTGGATTTCGTTCTCATTCATGTTGGTATTTTTGACAATTAAATAAAGAAACTGCCTTTGATGGTTTTAATCATTGTTGGAATGCGACTGATTATCAGAATCTCAAATCGTGTCAATTTAAGGCTGGTGAAATCGA
>JAECUM010055387.1:0-18847 GCA_016617855.1 Megalonaias nervosa | reverse complement strand
TAATTCCAACAAAATCCACTAACTCATACACAAGGCCAGGTCATGAACTCACATTCTTGTTTACTTCTTAGAAATATGACAAAAGTCAGGTAGGAACAACCCTCAATCATGGACAAACCTTTTGCACACAATATAGATATACATAACACTGTTCTACGTCAGCATTAGTCTATTTGATTAGCTGCAAATATATATTCATGAGGTATTGTTTATGTGTACTGATACTGAAGCATACAATTATGAAAATGATGAGAAGTGGAGTGTTGGAGGTAGGGGGCAGGGATCCTTGTATGAGATCAAAATAACCCATGGACATAATACATGTAAAGTAATCATATTTTGTGCCCAACTCGTTCTGCTAGTCATATTATTTCATGACCAAAATTGATGAAGTACATGTAGTCAAATATTACTTTGAAAATGATTTTTCAAGCAGCATTGTAAGAAATGAAGGAGGCAGAATCAGAGCTTGGCATAGATCATCTACATGTACAGTTCAGCCAAGTAACAAACTTTGTAAATTTTGTTTTATGAAAAAATAAAGGCTTCTTTTATGATTTAGTCACATTCTGCTTGGAGTTGTGTTTCAATTAAACCATTGAACACAAAAAAATAATGTTTGGCACTTTTTCTTTATTTGCTGTGTTGAGGCCTAATGTGATGACTGGGCCATCCTCTTGACTAGAAACAGGACCGTACTGCCTCATTACAGAAATCTCTTGTAACATTTTATGTTGCATAATTTTATAAATTGCTTCATGTCATTTTTGTAGGCAAGTTATATTACACTTATTTAGATATCTTCTATACATGTCAGCTAGATGTATTATTTACATGGGTGTATGAATACCAGGTATGAACAGTTCAGTGGTATTTCCAGCAGAACCTATGGCATAACCTTATCACCAGTTTGTATGGCTTGATGCATTTGCACTAGGTGCACTGATTGCGTAACATTTGACAAACCACAAGGTGCTGTGATGATGGACTGAAGCAGTTTTGTGGTACTGTGTGTACACACAGCCACTAAATGCTTCAATCCATCATACCTGTGACCAAGTGGGCCCCACAGTTAAGGAAGCATGGTGATGGTTTCCAGTTTAACAGTATAGATATTCCTGAGATCAAACTTTTTGCACACTTTAATTTGAATGTATTCAACATTTCAAAAGCTATTTAGAGGCAATGATAGTTTGAATTAGGTAAAGAGCCATAACTCCATCAAACATGAAGTGATTTCAGTTATAATCCCAGTTAACCATAGCATTTTTGCATCAACTTTTGTATAAAAATTTTTAATACCATATTTCCAAAGTAAATGAGTGGAAATAAAAATTCTAAGTTGATAAAAGGAGATAAACTTGAAGCAAATATATAAAATCAGATTTTGTTAAAAATGTAATTTGGTGTAAGATATTCCAGATGTACATTATAATGTAACTTCAGCTTAAATACACTTAGTCTTTCAAATGCTTGGTGGAATCAATGTGTGCAAATATATACTTTTGAAAACACAGAGGTAACACTATGTCTCTTGGGATGAATAGTAAGGGCATATAAAAACCACACTGGCAACTATAACTACACTAAAAATAGGAGCACAGTACAAAAGTGAAAAGCTAATCATATCTTCCTCAAGTCATCATACTGTTTGTTAAATTTCCAAGCTGGTGCAGTCCATTAGCTGCTGTGTAGTAGTAACGGGTCTTAAAACCTAAGGAGGAACATGGGAAAAAAATGCTTATTACCTGGGTAACAGCAACCTTAACCTTTAGGTATCCAACAGGGTTCTGTTTTACCTTTCATGCAATATATCTGGAAACAGTGGTGAAGCTGTGGTATAAAAAATTAAAATTCACCTTTTTTTCCATATAAAATTAACAGATTTGTTATGTAATTAGGTACTTTGGTGGGTAATCAATTGCAATGCAATGCAGTTGATTAGTTGTAGAAAACATGATGAAAAGTTCTTGATTTCAAATATCTAGTTCACAATGACCCCATAAATCCTCTGCATACCAATCAATTATCTACACAAGTATCATTTCTGCCATGGATATATTTACTTTCATCCTAGACACTGCCTACTTCCCTATATCCTCTCTCATCCAAACTGCCTGCATAACCAATCAATTATCCGCTATTTGAAGCCTACACATTGCCAAAATTATTCATGTCAAAAAAATATTGAAATGGCCTATTCTTCATCATCAGTTGTTTTCTGCAGTTATTAATCTTACTACATCCTTTGGGGCTATTACCTGAAGAGTTTAAATAATTACTGATATACTATGCGTTTCTTATAATTTGCATGCTTACCTGTGACAAATCTCAAGAAGTTCCTCAGCGTGTCTTCAGAAAGACCTTTAATATACTTCTTCAGGTGCTGAACAGTTTCCCTCTGTGCAATGGACAAGTCATCTGGAACATCCAGTATCTGCAGCACGTTTTTTGTTATGGGAGCCAGACATAAAAATAATTCACTAAGGTCTCCTGGTATCAATGGTTGAAGATCCAAACAGAAAATATCATGCCAACATTCAGCAACAAAGGCAGGTACTTGGACGAGCTCCTTGTGGGCCACCTGTTTCAGTACTGTACTAATGTTTATAATCTTTGGTTGGTCTGTGACGCACATCATGAGATTCACAAGTTTCAAGTATGTCATCAACGTTTACAGATTCAAAATCAGTTGGTGCTTGCATAAATTCATCCCTTTCCATGTCAGGAACATACTCCATATTAAATGTACTGACAAGACAGTGACTGTCAGTATGACTGTTGCCTGGACCATCCATTGCACTTGACAGAAAAGGTAAAGCAAACTGAATGGGGAAATATCTCACTTGTTTGTACCCAGGAACAATTATTCTGGCACAAGCTTTCCAATGTTTGTCAGTCATGATGTGAGATATGGCTGGAACTTTAATATGATTGCCAACTGTGCTTGTTTCATAGAATGTATGCCAAAATTCTGATAGTGCATCACGTGAAATACTACCTCTGTCCTCCCCAGCCTCTTTGTGACCATTGGGTAATATCATTTCTACTTCAGTGTATGTGCCCCTTGAATCCAAACTACTTTTTTTCACGAAGAACTCAATAAATTCTTTGAAAACATGTCCTCTGTGGAGCTGAATTACTCTCACACATGTCCCAATGGTCTCATTTAGATCAGAAATTTAAGATGTTGGATTTAAGAAGGAGAACATAGCTTCACTGCTATTATCTAGACAGTGACCATATCATGGGACAAAGGAATTTTTTCTGGGCAGAGTCGTAAGGCATCATCAAATGAAGAATCATTGGAAACTGCATCCATGCTAGTTTCTCTGCCAAGTTCTGGTAATTGTCCTAAGTGTAAGTCTCTTTGAACTTTTCATGCTTCTTTACTGGTGGTAAGGTCTGAGGATTCATTATCCTTAGTCTCATTGTTTCCAACTGAGGTGCTTCTCCTAGTTGTTGCCACATATACAACAATTTCATTTTTGTTTCATTATATACTTCCTCTTAAGTTTTTTCATGAGGAATGGAACATTTGCTAAAGTCACTAATATCAAATGTAAACTCTTCGAGCTTGCCTCGCATTGACTCTCCGTTAGGAAAGAATAATATCTTTGCTGTTTCCAGTAATTTTGTCGTTGTAATGTGCAAGTCAAGTTTATGTTGTCTAGTACCACCACCACTAGCTGTTTTGACCTTCTTATAAGACTCTGTTACTGGATCAAAATCCAACCATCCAACTTCCAACCTTCTCTGTACCTTCTTTGCATTTCTATTTCCAATTAAAGAAAGAGAGCGTCCATGAGACTGATTATTGTTTTCACTAGCAACATTACATTTCTTTGAACTGAGTTGATCTTTCAACCGCATCAAAAGATTATGCTTTCTATCCTCACTTGAGCTTCCTTTCTTCATGGAATGGAAGATACAATGTGTCTAGCGAAGGCAAGCACTGCTATTCTGTCACCGTTATACTAGGAACATATTCCTTTAAATCTTCATCTGTCATCAGAGCAATGACAAACTCATCAACCTATAATGTTGGAATAATGACAAGGATGAAGATAAACAGAAGAAGAATGGGTTGTTTTTTAAATGAAAATATCAATCTTCCCCCTAACCATCACAACAGTTGATATTATTATGTGATGCTGGTACTTCACAGAGTGAAGGAAAAATATAGCAAGGTGTAAAAATAATTTTTTTTAAAACGTTGATATGGAAACTGAGAGATTTTTTCAGGTCTATATTTAATCTTCCTCTCATGACATACAATAGTTCAGTAAATGTAAGGAGCACACAGAAAGCTACAGCTTTTCAAAACTGAAACTAAGTTGGCATTTGTCAAAACAATGGACCGGGAGGCAGAAATCGTGAACCTCACTCCACAAAAGAAACCCAAATGTTGAAAAAACAAGATATTAACAATTATACAACACTGCATACCAAAAATGTTAAAATCCAAACGAGTCATTTGATGTGACTTATGCTCTACTGGTAGAACAGAATTTCTGCCGAGTGTCAAAACATTTATTCCCCAATAGATGCTTCCCAATAAGGTTACTGCAGACAATATTCTGCCCATTTTACCTGGACAATGGGCAACCTGGCAGTTTCTACTATATGCGATCACCAAAATTGACCATTTTTAACAAGGCACACTGAAGCAAAGTCAACTTATGAATCACAAATATAGATACTAACATAAAGCTTGATTTGTGTTCTGTTTATGAATGTAATTTTCATAAAAGTATCTTTAGATTCAGTGAATTTATTTAAACTTCCAAACACCATGTAAAGTCTCTGGTAAATCTGCCAGCTGACCATAAATATGGCGGCTGATGTCATTTGGGAACTATCTATAACAAGATTTTCCAATTAGCTGCTGTGGTGGATATATTCAATGTCAGAATGAGATTGGCACCAATTTCACTTAGGACAATCAATACTTTATTTAGGACCAACACTACATCATAAGAAATTTTCTGGAGGAAACCCCATGTTGATATGATTTTCCATTTTGGAGGTGTAGCTATAAAACAAGATTTTCAAGATGGCTGCTATGGTGGCCTCATGGACATCACATTCAAACCATTTTCATTTAGGACCATCTAGACATCATGAGAAAATTTTCAGTAAAAACCCCATGTTGATATGACCATCCATTCAGGAGAAGTAATGGCAACAAGATTTTCAAGATGGCTACTAACATCAAATTGGCACATGTTCAGTTCAGGCCAATTAGACATGATAAGAAGTGTGATAAGAAAACCTCATGTCATTATGACTTTCCATTCAGGAGAAGTAGCGATAAAATGTTTAAGATGGCTGCTATGGTGGCCATATTGGAAGTCAAATCAGCACCATTTTCTTTTAGGACCAACTAGATATCACAAGAAGTCTTGGTGAAAATCCCATGTTGAAGTGACCATCTATTCAGCAGGATTAGTGACAGTATGGTGGCCATATTCTTTTGGATGTCCAAGTGGCATCATTTTAATCAAGGCCAACTTGACATTGGAATTAATGTGTGTGTAAAGTTTAATGGCAATCCTCCAAGTAGTTTAGGAAGAGTAGCAATAATAAATGTACTAATGGACAGATGGCCATTTAGATGATAGACAATAGACCATGCCATAAGTTCTTCTGGTCTATGAACAGTATAGCTACAAAGGTTTTTAAAATATGTAAATTGCTACAATGGCCTGAAAATCTAATTGTGTCATTTACATAATAATATAAAAAGAAAATATCCACCCAAATTTTATTCATGAACCTCATGTACTTTTTATGTAAATGTGCTAACAATGTCTGGTCAAAAATGTCTTTGTTTAAAATAATTCCAGTGAATGTTTAAAAAGTTTTAAAATAAGGTCACAGTCACTGGAACCTAATCAGGTCTTGACATCCAGTCAAATTATTTAAATGTCCAATATGGTCTGGCCAAGTTCAAGAGTTTTCTGCTATCTTGCCTACAACAAAGTGTGATGGACAGATCTCTCCCTCCAACTGTATGTGTGTTGTGTGTGCATGCATGCATGTGTATGGGTGTGATAAACTAGCAATCCGGTGTTTCTGATCTCTGTAAGCAAATTCAACTGTTAGATGATTCTGAACTAACTGTGAGAAATATATCTGACCTTTCAAACCCCATCTCTACAAGGAGTTACAGTTACTCCAAAGAAGCATAAAAAGTTAAGTAAATAAATACAAATCTTACTCAGAGCTCCAGATAACTTTTGGGACCTACTGTGTATTTCACTCATAAAATTAAAAGGAATTGAGTAAAGTTCGATTTTTAGTAAATAATAATCACAATACCCAATCATTTTTTTTTTATGCTCTCAAGCAAAATCAATTTCTCCATACTTGTAGGATCCTTGGAGGCATTCTCTCTATCAACGACCTCTGTATATTTGGTGTACCTTCATCAGACCTAACATTTTTTACTTAGTATTTGGTACAATGCATACATCTCAGCCTATTCTCAGTATCATTTACATCAATACTCCAAGCATGGTAAGGGTTGTCTCCAAAAATCATGTTTCTTATTTTTTGCTTCCCTCACATTTTTGGATGATGTAATAGAGTCTGATTCATAAAATTTATCAGCTACATCTGAGAAAAGACTTCTCTGTACTGATGCTGGAGATGGACTGTAATTTGGCTGGAAAAAACTCCCAAAGATTGTTGAAATTTTCAATAGACTTTCAGGCTTCAAAGATTTTCTCCCTTGTTTTCCTGACATTTTTAGTGTTTGATATTATCTGAACAATTGATTTTATGCAAGAAACAAACAAGCAAACACCTTGTCAGCTGAGACTATAGAAAAAGGGCTGGTTTAATCTGGACTGGCTTAAGTTGGACTAGTTTACTGTATTTGTTTACATCATAAGTATTTGCTTTTTAAGTTTATTCTATCAATGATGTATGTGGCACAATGTAATAATATTAGACTTAATGTTTAAATTGGCTCTTTGTTTAAACAAATGTATGCATAGAAACATCAATCTTTTAAGTGAAAAAAAAATGCTTACATATGTGGCATATTCAAAGAAAAACCCTGTATGAAACTTTTTAAGTGAGTGAAATACATTTATTCACAGTTTATCTGGGGCAATGACGACCTTGGCAAGCAATGCAAGATTTGAATTTGTCAAACATAACTGGTAGCCAATGAAAATTACAAATGAAATGACCCATAAGAATGAATAAAAATTATATTGGAAATTATGAACAGTACACATTCATGTTGCCTGAATAATCTAAAACTGACACCATTGGCCATGGCATGATCTACTTTTCTAAGTTACTGAGACACATTCATATGTATACTGGGGTGGATGCAGAAATATCATTTAGTATCATTCGGGGTGGGTTTAAACAAGTAGGCGAGAGGTTCTGTGGGCCCCTGGAAGCTCCTGCATTTGAAGCATTTCCAGGACATATTTTTCACCATCTAACTCTAAAGAAAACTTACTCTAGGAAACATTCTGGGTTTTCTGGCCCTCATGTTTATGAGGTATGGGGTCCCCACCCTAGTACAAACAGAGAAGGCATCAGAACTAACTTTTTGACTGAGATTGATTTGTATTTGAAATGGCACTTGTATATTATCACACTACTGACTGTTAAGAAAAGAGAGTAAATTGCCTTGACTTAACAAAAATTAATTGAAGCTGGTCTAGACAGATTTTAAACTCACAACCCACTGACTCTGAGACTATGTAGCCACAGTGGCTCCCCCTAATGGTATATATAGTCAACCACAGTGGCTCCCTCTAATGGTATCTATAGTCAGAGCCTCTAACATTTAGATATAAGTAAGAAAATATATGACCATCAGGTCACAGGTAAAATACAGAAGTTATATCATTTCCTGAAGATTCTTATTACATAATTATTTGTTCAATAAAAATGTTTACATAACTTTCTCATGGGGAGTATAAGATGATTCTGTATTAATTAGGGCCACCTGCCAGCCCAAATTTATGTTGGTAGCTTCAGAATGTTTATTTTCAAATATCTGAATCAAAAGTTTTAAAATCCTCCTTGCCAGAATTTTTCTTTCATTCCATTCATATCCATAACATATGTTACTTGATCAGAACTGTGATTTTACCTTTTTCCTTACCAGAAGTCATTTTTAATCATAGACAAGCCACTGTTTTTATGTAAGCCTAATAAGTATTCTGATTATTCAAGATATGTGCATCACTTACGATCTGACAAAACAGCAGACAAATTCTTCATTTTCCTAGCTATGGATATGTAATCCTTCATTAATTAGAATATCTCTTTAATCAGCTGTTTTGATAGTTCACAATACATACTGATGACTGTTACACACATTGTTGTTACGAATCACTTAAACTGAACACCTGGCCAGAGACCTGCCTGCCATGCTATGCTTGGAGTCAAATATCAAGAGTGAAATGCTAAATTACTTCTAATGAATGGAATCCTAGTTTCTATGACAGCATTTTTTTGAAAAGGGAATACAGTTTTTAATAGTGTTCAGTATTGCAATTTGTTGACATGTTTGCTAGGTAAATAAGCTGCAAATGATTTGTATCCTTTAAAAGAGAAAAAACCTGTAGTTTGATGTAACATAAATAAACATATACATTTAGTGACTGCGATGTCATGTTAAGGATTCGCTCTGAAAAAGCCTCAAGTATTACCATGACTGTTACTAAAAAAATATACACTTTTGTGCAGAACAAGAACAAAATTATATAACCAATTTTGGTTTAAACTTTTGATAAATCTTTATAATATTAAAGATTTATTCAGCTATAAAAGAATATATGAAAGAAATTGCAGGAAGAATTACATGAGTGATGCAGGATAGGAAGTTAGGAAAACCAAAAGCCAAAGTGTTAAATGTTCCCAGCAGTACTTGTTTTGTGATTTTAAAAAAAAATCCCAATTCTTGGGAGAGAGGCACAAATTTTATTGTTGGAAGTAACCATGGGAGCTCTTGAAAAGACAAGAAATACACAACAAAAGCAAGGCTTGACAAGTGTATCAAGATTTCTTGAAGTAAATGAGTGACAAACTTTACTAGTATAGAAATAACATTGGAATATACCAATATATTTATTATGCAGTTAATGTCTCTTGAACACTTTAAAGAGTCTAAACAAGTCAATCTTCAAAATGTTTGATGCATGTTTTAACTACTGTCAATTGCTGAAACCAATAATCTGAATAGTAACACAACCCTACCTTCTCTTCCTCCATTTTAGTTGTATCCACACCTCTTCCCTTCAGAAAATCATGTACTAGTAGTTCTCTTCCCTGGATCATGCCTGCCATTTTGGACTGTATTGAAGAGAAATTTGACTGCTTATTTCCATTTCATAATTCAACAAGTCTGTTCAATTCAATGCTGACAGTTTAAAATTGGTGTAATTATCTTTTTTATTTTAGGTACATGCAATTTGCATTTATAGAGCAATAAAATTAGTAAATGCATTTTTTGCACTCCCTTACAAGCCCCCTTCCTATAAGGAAAGGAAATGAAACAAATTTATTCATGCCATCTCTGTTTTACTCTGTGAATCATGAATATCATGTTGGTAGGGTACTCATTTAGTGCAGATTCAAATGTACTTTATGCATATGCAACTGTGCATTGCATAGACCCAGATCTGTTATCAGGTAGATAAGGTTCAACAGCATTTTTGAAATTACTGGTTGAACAAACAGTATGGACCTTGCCAGTCCACTAAGAACAGTCATATAACTGTTTGGATTTTGGGTGTGGGTAAATACATAGGTAATTATGGCAAAGTCCTATCAGATGTAACTGTTTGTATTTGGGTGTGGGTAAATGCACAGGTAATTACATCAGTCATATCAGGCATAACTTTGTATTTGGTTGTGGGTAAATACATAGGTAATTACATCAAAGTCATATCAGGCATAACTGTTTGCATTTTTGGGTGTGGGTAAATATATACGTAATTATGGCAAAGACATATCAAGCATAACTTTGTATTTCAGGTGTGGTTAAATGTATAGGTAAATATGGCAGGGTCATATCAGGTATAACTGTTTGCATTTTTGGGTGTGGGTAAATACATAGGTAATTACAGTAGCTATTTCTTACTGATATGCTTTTTTATTAAAGATCAACTGTGAATCACATCAGAGATAACAGCCATGCATTCAAGGATTTCAGGATGTTAATGGCTGTTACGTGTAGGCTCGTACAAAAGTAACAAAAGAAACGAGTATAGTCAACAAGCTTTGTAAATCTGAACAAAATAATTTATTTCCCTAGAAAACAAGGTAAAATATGAAATAGGACTTTCGGTTTGTGAATATAATCCAAATATTAATCCTAGAATTGAAAAATATGAGTCCTATCACTAAACAGTTCTAATTGAATCCAGGTTCGAATCTCTATGAAGTTCAAATATGGAAGGCGATGACATCAGATGGGGTCATTGTACTAATGGCAACAGTTCCTCATTGAAACACAATTTATAATGTTCTGTTTAGAATTCCAGAATAAATTTCCACTGAATGTCTTTGTCCCAGAATTTTCATAAAGAAAAGCACTTGTTTTGTTTTCTAGAGAACATGAATTATTAAATCCCCAAAAAATAGATGAACTTCAGAACAAACTGGCAACAACAATAAAAACCTCTTGAGTCCTCAAGGTTTAAAATATGACTGAATAGATCTACTAGCAATTGGCTGTTTAAACCCATGATCACTAATTTGAACAGCGCAGTAAAAAAAAAATGCCAATTATCACATAGGCAAGAATAGTCCTATCCAAAAATCAGATTCCTACACTGGAAATAAATTAAAAGAAAGGCTGTTTACAACTCAGCTAACACGTGGGCCAAACATGACCTTCATAATAGCCAATCATTTTCATTAAGTGTTTACAAAATGTTTCACCCAAGGTGAGCTAAATATACTGATAATGTAATACCTTTTACGTTCAAATCAGGTCTAACCAGAGAAGTGAATTTTCCGAAAATAGTCAAATCCCGTGAAAATTATCATTATAATAAAATGTAATGAAACAAAACTAAAATAAAAAAGAATTTAAAACTAATACACAAGCAATTTAATTACATATTCGTAACACTTCCCCCATAAAGAAAAAGAAAGATTTATGTAATAGAGCTTTCTTTTTACCATATGTAAATTATACATGAGATAAAATAAAATTACATAAGAAAACTCTTCTGAATTATGCAAAGTGTACATGAAATAATATATCTATACACGGGAAAGTGCATCTGCAATCAAATTGTCTTTTCCTTTGATGTGCCTGATGTTAAGATTATATTCTTGTGAAAACAAACTCCACCTTAACAATCTTTGATTTTTATTTTTCATCTTGTCGATGAAAGTAGGGATGTTGTGATCACTAAACACAACAACCAGAGAAGGAGCTAAACTAATGTAAACTTCAAAATGTTGAACTGCCAATATTTAAGCTGAACATTCTTTCTCGATTGTTGAGTAATTCCTTTGGTGCTTATTTAATTTTTAGAGAAATAGCACACTGGGTGATCAACACCATTTCTATCTTCTTCAATCAATACTGTTCCAACCCCAACATCACCTGCATCAACAGATAATATAAAAGATTGACTGAAATTTAGAGCTGTGAAAACCGACGCACTTTTGAGCATGGCTTTTAACCTATCAAAAGCCTCCTGACATTTTTCAGTCCAAAGAAACTTGTTTTTCTCACTTATCAAGTTTGTCAGGGGTTCAGCAATATTAGAAAAATTGGAACAAAATTTCCGATAGTGTCCGGCCACGCCCAAAAATCGCATCAGTTGCTTTTTACTGACAGTTACAGGGAAATCAGAAATAGCCTTGACTTTAGCATCTATAGGTTTAACTTTACCATGTCCCACAATATGACCTAGAAAAGTTACACAAGCACGGCAAAACTCACTTTTAGATAAATTGATTGTCAAATTTGCATCAGTGAGTCTGTCAAAGAATTTTCGAATTGTTGCTAGATGTTCTTTCCAGGTGTCGTTGTAGATGATGACATCATCGATATAAGCATCACAATTATAAAGAGGTAATCATATTCATCAAGCGTTGAAAAGTACTTGGGGAACCCTTCATCCCGAACGGCATTACTTTATATTAATAAAGTCCATCTGGAGTCACGAATGCCGAAATTTCCTTTGCCCTTTCCGTTAGTGGAATTTGCCAAAATCCTTTCAGAAGGTCAAATTTGGTGACGTACTTGGCATTTCCAATTTTATCAATACAGTCATCGATTCTTGGTAATGGAAATGAATCTGTTTTTGTCACGCTGTTCACCTTCCTATAATCAGTGCGCATACGGAAAGTTTTATCTGGTTTCGGAACAAGTATACATGGTGAACTCCAATCACTTTTACTGGGCTCTATGAAATCGTTCTCCAGCAAATACTGAATTTCCTTTTTCAAGTATTCCTGTTTGAGAGGGTTCATCCTGTATGTTGTTTCACAGGTTTAGAATTTAAAATTTTGAACGTCATGAAAAATTTTGTTTGTCCTCGTAGGAATATCTAGAAACAAGTGCTCATATTCGAATGATAACTGTTTAAGTTCATTCCTATCTTGTTGTTGCAAATGTAAAAGTTTCTGGTCTAGATTTTTCATAATTTCCGAATTCCGAAGATTTGTTGCTCCAAGATCAACAGAGTTCAATTGAATTTCTTCACTTAAATCCTCAGTTGATGGGACAGGTACAACTAAATTAATTGCATGATTTACTTGGCTATCTCTTTCAATATACTAGTACTCCATTAATTTATTTAGATCAGAGTACTATTATAATAATTTAACTCATTCATTTTCTTCTTTACTTTGTAAGGGCCGTAAAATCTAATTTGAAGAAAATTGTGAAGAATGAGCAAGAGAGAATGAACTCTATTACAAGACTCAAAACTTCTCTCAAATAAAGTTCTGTGAAACCATAGTTTCACTTTTGACTTGAATTGCTGAGTGCCAAATTCAAGCATAACTAGCTGGAAAATTCCAGACATAAAATTTGACCTTTGACCAGTTTGGACAGATTTGGGAAGGCCAAATTGAGTAAAAACTTTATCAAAGCTTTTACTATAGTTTTGGTTTTAATATTCCTCAAAGGAATTGCCTCTGGGAATCTTGTTGACGCACACATAATGATCAACAAATATTGGTTGCCTGACTTGGTCTTAGGTAAGGGACCAACACAATCTACCATAATTCTGCTAAATGGTTCGTCAAATGCAGGAATAGGTTGCAGATGAGCCTTATGTATCTTCTGATTGGGTTTTTCTACCATTTGACAAGTATGACAAGATCTACAAAATTTACAAACATCACTTTTGATTTTTGGCCAATAAAAGTGAGTCAAGATCTTGTGATAAGTTTTATTAATCCCTAAACGACCAGCCAGAGGAGTTTCATGGGCCAAACTAAGTATTTCCTGTCTGTAAGATTTTGGAACTACAATCTGATAGTTCACTGAACACTCGTTACTAGCAGGTACC
Source organism: Megalonaias nervosa (assembly GCA_016617855.1). Taxonomy (NCBI): domain Eukaryota; kingdom Metazoa; phylum Mollusca; class Bivalvia; order Unionida; family Unionidae; genus Megalonaias; species Megalonaias nervosa. The sequence goes on along the minus strand of JAECUM010055387.1, from coordinate 5,327 downwards.
TCGGGAGGTCTCCATTTTCTCATATGAATTCCATTTTTAATGAAATAACAGACAGGTACTTCTCTGGCTTCAGTTTCACTAATGGCCCTCTGACAGAAACAGGAGATCTCAGGATCTTTTTCTTGTTCGATGACAAGTGATTGTCGTTTGTCACTCTGATTAGATAAAAGAGAATGAGTAGTTAAAAGAGGATCATTGTGATCAATATCTTTTGATTGATCCAAATTAGGTGTGAAAGTGACCTCATCAAAAGCCTGACCAACACATGTGTCAGCTAAAGGAATATTTTCCTTATCAAAATCATTCTCAAGAGCTTTCTTTGACATAGCTCTGGTAACTGCACAAGCTGGGTATAAATCAGGGTGTTTTCAATAGGGTCAACTTTCTGATCCAAAGAAGGCTTGTCAGTTACAAGTGGATTAACCACAACCTTGTCTCCAGCTAGGTCGTTGCCTAGTAACAAATGAATGCCCTCAACGGGTAAAGAATGCACTATACGGACTGTCACGGGTCCTGAAACTAAGTCTGGTGATCAATTTACAGAATGGAGAGGAACATTAACAAAGCCGCACTCTACTCCCTGAATGAGAACACTCTCATTAGAACAGGACTTCTCAGAAAAAGGCAAAGTACCTGATAATAAAAGACTCTGAGAAGCTCCTGTATCCCTTAAAATTTTAATAGGGATAGGATTGACCGAATCACCCAAGAGTGATATAGAACCCTTCGACATGAATGGTTCATAATTCTCCACAATAAAATCAGACTGGGGTTTATTAGACCCAACAAATGTATTGCTTTCAATACGTGACCGTGACCTTGACCTCTTAGATATAAGATCATTTGGGATAGGTCTATGTTGATTCTGATGCTTATATTTCAATTTGAAGCAATCAGAAATAACGTGTCCTTTTTCTTGCAATAGGTACACGTAGGAAGAGACAAGGATTTTGAATCAAGTTTGTCAGAGGCTTGATTTTTAAAAGTTGTGCCAGATTGAGTTTTGGAAGGAGTCGTATTAGGCTTAAATACCTTTCTACCAGTAGACTGCGGAGTGAAAGACTTGCTTACAACAGGAACTTTATGAGTTAAGGAATACTTGTCAGCAGCAAGAGCAGCATTTTTTAGGTTTGATCTCATGCTCTTCAAGATGAGTTTTAATGTCATTCGGAATACAGTTCTTGAACTCTTCAAGTAATACAAGTTGTTCGAGACTTTCAAAATCATGTTCAACTTTCTCGGCTAAGCACCATCTCTTAAATAACTGCTCTTTCTCTCTTGTAAATTCAACATAAGTTTGTACAGTTTCTTTTTTATAGTTGCTGAATTTTTGCCGATAAGCCTCAGGGACTAGCGCATAACGCTTTAAGATGCATTCCTTAACCAAATCATAGGCATTAGCTGTACTGACAGGGATGCATAGATATTTCGGGCTTTGCCAAAAGGTACACATTGCAATAATTGAGTCCAATGCTCACTTGGCCATTTCAAATTTTCAGCAACTTTTTCAAAATAAATAAAATATTTGTCTACATCTTTTTCACTAAAAGTGGGTACTAGCCTAAAATATTTTGTAATGTCAAAACTTGAATTTGTATGCAAAGTGGGATCGTGCTTTTCACTTGCCAGCTCCATTTCTTTCATTTTAATTTGAAATTCCTTTTCATCCTTCTCTTTTTGCATTTGTACGTGCATTTGTTCTTTTTGTAATTGCAATTGCATTTGTTCTTTTTGTAACTCCAGTTGCATTTCTCTCTCTCTCTCTCTCTCTCTCTCTCTCTCTCTCTCTCTCTCTCTCTCTCTCTCCTCTTTCTCAAATTGTAATTTCATTTGTTTATCATTCTCTCTTTCCTGTCTCTCTCTCTCTCCTCTTTCTCAAATTGCAATTGCAATTGCTTCTCTTCTAATTGCAACCGCGATTGTTTCTCTCTCTCTCTTCTTTTTTATAAAGCATTTGTTTATCTTTCTCTCTTTCCTCTTTCTGAAGCTCGAGCTTCCTTAACTCTAATTCCATCTTGTATTTCATTTTTAATTCGTTTACTTTTATGTCAGAGTCTGATACAGACTTACTAACCGAAGCCAAAACACTTTTATCGAAAACATTCTTCTCTACCAAATACTGAATCAAAATGTTTTTAATTTCTTGCTTCGTTAAGGAAGCTTTTGCCTCAGAAAGATCGTATTTTCTGGCAAGGTCAAGCAACTCATCTTTTTTCAGACTATCCAACTGCTCCTGAGAAGGACTAGAAAGAAAAGTCTCCACCTTTAATGACATTGTGAATAAAAGCCTGTTGTTTTCACTAACGATTTCAAACAAAATGTAAAATTGTACTTGGGATTTAAAAACTAAGGGAATTTAAATTTCAAAAAACAATTTTCTGAAATATTTTAGCTAAAATTTATATATCCCAAGGACGAGCAACCCAATTTTCTCTTGTTACGTGTAGGCTTGTACAAAAGTAACAAAAGAAAAGAGTGAAGTCAACAAGCTTTGTAAATCTTAACAAAATAATTTATTTCTCTAGAAAACAAGGTAAAATATGAAATAGGACTTACGGCTTGTGAATATAATCCAAAAATTAATCCTAAAATTGAAAAAATAGAAGTCCTATCACTAAACAGTTCTAATTGAATCCAGGTTCGAATCTCTATGAAGTTCCAATATGGAAGGCGATGACGTCAGATGAGGTCGTTGTACTAATGGCAACAGTTCCTCACTGAAACACAATTTGTAATGTTCTGTTTAGAATTCCAAAATAAATTTCCACTGAATGTCTTTGTCCCAGAATTTTCATAAAGAAAAGCACTTGTTTTGTTTTCTAGAGAATATGAATTATTAAATCCCAAAAATTAGATGAACTTCAGAACAAACTGGCAACAACAATAAAAACCTCTTGAGTCCTCAAGGTTTAAAATATGACTAAATAGATCTACTAGCAATTGGCTGTTTAAACCCGCGGTTTTAGATCACATGGTGGCTCACGTGACGGGCTACGTGATCACTAATTTGAACAGCGCAGTAAAAAAATAAATAAATGCCAATTATCACGTAGGCAAGAATAGCCCTATCTAAAAAATCAGATTCCTACACTGCAAATAAATTAAAAGAAAGGCTGTTTGCAACTCAGTTAACACGTGGGCCAAACATGACCTTCGTAATAGCCAATCATTTTCATTCAGTGTTTACAAAATGTCTCAACCGTGAGCTAAAAATACTGATAATGTAATACCTTTAACGTTCAAATCAGGTCAAACCAGAGAAGTGAATTTTCCGAAAATAGTCAAATCCCGTGAAAATTATCATTATAATAAAGTGTAATGAAACAAAAATAAAATAAAAAAGAATTTAAAACTAACACACAAGCAATTTAATTACCTATTCATAACAGCTGTATTACTGTCATTTAGCTATAATGGCCTTGTGTCAGTGAAGCCAGAAAAATGGATTTTTGCTACAGTTAAACCAACATTAATGTTCTGAAATTCTTAATACAGGATTATCATCCCTATTGTAACACAACACTTAAACAGTTTTTTGAAAAATAGCAAATATGACACCATAAGGACAGTCATGATGTCTTTCTCTGCGGGATCACATGAGTGATAATGTCATTCTCCACAGCACCACAAGAACAGTCATGATTTGATGTCACAACAGTCTCAACATTTCTAAAAAATTTCTTGCAGATTTTTAGTACAGTAGACTTTGATGTTCAACCAGTCAGAATTCATGTTACATAATAGAGCTTGGTACAGCAAAAAAGTTTGTATTGCGGTACTTCTCAACATTCTGCAGTATGTACCGTGGTATACTGCAATAAATTAAGTACCAACAATTCGATGTTCTTGGGCAGAAGCCTTACACTTTTTGTTTAATTCCATCTTTTAATAACTGGAAAAATACCTTCCTCCGATTTATAGCAAATTAGCACCATCTTATATCCATGATTACGAAAAAAGATTAATTATCTTGAGATAAAAGAAAATTAAATTTGTCAACTCACATGAAAATCACAGCCAATCTCCACCCCACCCCCCAAATTAAATGGGCAATACCTTACAGCAGATCAAGTTGCCATGTGTATGTTAATTGTTGTATAAGTTGTTATCAAAAAGCTGTAACTACTTTGGGATTATTAAACTAGCACTATTGCTGATACTGGTAAAGACTTAGTACTGACGTTAGAGAGCCTACTGATAGAAATATGAAATGTTGATACTGTGAAGCCAGCTGTTCTAAGCTACACTACTGAAGTAACAGGCAAGGAAAGTTTGAGTGGGATACCAATCCTGCATGCTTATAATAACACACAGTTATAATCCTGCATGCTTATAATAACACACAGGTATTATTATGCATGCTTATAATAATACACGTGTAATCCTGCATGCTTATAACAATATGCGAATAATCCTGCATGCTTATGATAACACATGTATAATCCTGCATGCTTATAATAACACACATGTATAATCCTGCATGCTTATTATACCCGAAAGGTATAATCCTGCATCATTATAACAACATAAATGTTTTAATCCTGCATGCTTATAATAACAAATGTATAATTCCGCATGTTAACAATAACACAAGGGTATAATCCTGCATGTTTATAGTATCACACGTATAATCCTGCATGCTTATAATAACACACATGTATAATCCTGCATACATATAATACTCCAAAAGTATAATCCGTCATCATTATAACAACACAAAGGTATAGTCCTGCATGCATTTTTAACACGTGTATAATCCTGCATGCTCATAGTAACACACGTATAATCCTGCATGCTTATCATACTCCAAAGGTATAATCCTGCATCATTATGACAACACAAAGGTATTATCCTGCATGCTTATAATAACAAATGTATAATCCTGCATGTTAATAATAACACAAAGGTATAATCCTGCATGCTTATAATAACACACAGGTATAATTCTGCATGCTTATAATAATAAAGGTAAAATCCTGCATGTTAATAATAACACAGGTATAATCCTGCATGTTTTTAATAATAAAGGTATAATCCTGCATGCGTATAATAACACACAGGTATAATCCTGCATGCTTATAATAACACACAGGTATAATCCTGCATGCTTATAATAACACACAGGTTTAATCCTGCATGATTATAAAAACACACTAGTATATTAATACATGCTTACATTAACATAAATTCAGTTATCTGAATTTCTAATCATATTTTTCAATTAACTGAGGTTGAATTCTTATTTTATGTAGCTAGTCTAATTCTTCTTTAGAGCTAATGCTTGATGCTATTACACACACACACACACACACACACACACACACACA
>JAECUM010055386.1:0-29958 GCA_016617855.1 Megalonaias nervosa | reverse complement strand
TTTCGAGCTCGTGTTAACAGAAATATTATAGATATTCCTAATTACAGAGCAATTGCTGTCATACTCAGCGATAAATCGATGTTACTTGAAGGTGCTGGTGGACGAATGAGAGTCGTTGATGCGCCAGTAGAAAACATGTAATTAGATCGTTTATGAATAGTATAATGTCGTATAATCACGTTAGTGTTAGTCTGACTCCTGGTCAGATTAAAAGGATACAATCAGCATCAAAAAATGACTGTGGATTAAAAATATCGCTAAAGAAAGATCAGATGAGCGGTTCAAATAAATTATCTCTTACAGAACGTCAGCTCAGGCATTTCAATGAAGCCAAAAATCAAATAAAGGTATAAAACTTAATCTTTCTGCGGGTGCCATTAAAGACATCGCTAAGACGGGTGGTATATTTCCACTTCTCGCAGCTATACCAGCATTAATAGCCGCTGCAGCCCCAGCTGTTGCAAAAGCAGCTGCATTAGGTGCCGTTGGAACCGCTGCTGGAATGGCATTAAAGAAAGCAACAGGAAAGGGAATCAAAAAAAGGGAAGGGGTCTAAGATTACCAGGGACTCCACATTCATGGTACGGAAAAGGCCTAAGATTACCAGGAACAGTTTACTGATATCTCCTATGTCCAATTTTGATTTACTAGATGCTGCTAAAAAATTAAAAATAAAAATTTTAGAGGAGTTTTTATGCGTGATCAATTACCGAAACAACCAAATAACATTGAAACCGGTATTATTAATCTCGATGAAAACTCTGGTCCAGGTACACATTGGGTCGGATATGCAATTGATCCACGTGGAATTATTTATTTTGATTCATACGGACTAGCTCCACCAAAAGAATTCTTAAAGTATATTAGCGGCTATCAAAGTATTCCAATATGGTATTCAACGTTACCAACACAAATATTAACTGATCCACCAATATGTGGTCGTGAAGTACTTAACGTATTTGATGCTGTATCAAAATCAACAAAACCACCTCATAAAGTTGTACATGAATATACTACGTTGTCACATTTAAACAGACATTAGTAAATATAATGGTGGACATTTGCGGAAGATCTTCTCGTGGTAAAGCTCATCAGCAAGCTGATTTATCTAAATACGCAACTCTCGATCAGCTCAGAAATGAGATTGATGATTTATTAAGCATAACCAGTGTGGATCAAAATGAAGTGGTTGTTTTTCAGGATAAAGAAGGACGATTAAAAACTAGTAATATACAACTGCCAGATGTACTTATACGAGTTCCCACCGCGGTTGTTAATAATATAGTTACTTTTACTGATCAGGGTAAAATACAAGATTCCGGTACGTCAGTCAGCGATTATATTAAGAAAGCTGGTGATTCATTCACAGGTGGCATTATTATGAATCAAAATAAAATTATAGACCTTGGAAACCCAGTCGCAGATACAGACGCCGCAACAAAGAAATATGTCGACGATCAAGAATCTAAGTACGTATTGGCCAACGGCGGTATAATGCGTGCATTTCTCAACATGAACAATAACTGTATTAATAATCTTAGAACACCGGAATTAGATTTTGATGCTGCAACGAAAAAGTATGTTGATGATAAGGAAATTCCTATTTCAACTTCGTTAAAAACTATCGGTGATGAAATGGCTACACTTAATGCTACTTTTTCTAGACACGTAGAAACGTTCTTAAATTTTCGTAGAAATATAAACAAAACCAATAAAGATTTTTTTGGGGAACAACCAACCGTTGACATAAAACTCTCCGACGTCAACATGAAACTAAACGACATTATCAGTGGAATACCTAATATTGTTCAAAAAACAAATCTAGTAACAGAGTTACTTACTAAAATTCCTCACAAGCAGATCTTCAATGTAGTATACACAGTAGCATCAGGATTAGGAGTATGGACACTGCAAGATAACACTCTCAAACATACCGCAGAAGTCACTGGTATATATAGGCTGTCCATATTTAGCATGGCAAAATTCACTATATTTACTACATTTCCATGGCGTTATTCAATCGATACTTTTTCTGGAGTTGTATCTGTTATAATAAATAAAAATGCTGAAGAAATATTTATACTGGAAGCATCTGATAAAAATTTAACCAGAGCATTATGCTGGTGGTGTTTGGAATTTGTAGCTGAAACACCACAATTAGTCACTTAATATAACAATAATGGATCAACCTCAGTCTCGCATCGACGTTCAACGTTACAGATGCAATCAAGTATGTGAGCGTCTGACTGAACTAAATAATTTTATTGATTATTATAACACGAAAATAAAAAAAATACAGAAGGCGTATAGTTGTCATCGATGTAGTTGTTTACTCGGTTTCTGCTGTTATTGCTGGAACAGTATTATTATTATCAACATTGACGATGACATCACCTACTGTTATAACCATCATTGTTTCGGCATCAACGACTATTGCTGGTGTTCTCGGTATTATAGCCAAAAAGGTAGATACCTGTACAAATGCTAAATTGCACGATTATATGATTAACTTACATACAGTGGCAGAGGCATGCTCTAAACTATCTTTGTACATTTCTTCGTGTGTCAGTGATGGTGAAATATCCGATACTGAATTCGCGATGATGATGAAAACTTATTATGACGCTTTTAAGGTGATCGCTAATGATTTTAATGGATTAAATAATAATGATAATAATAATGACAGACAGGGAGTTACTTCAGCAGATCGTCACTAATACGACTCCGTCAAAAACCACTATGATATCGTTAAGTTCGACCATTCCTGAATTTAGTATCAATTTTCCAACATCAATTCCTGCAAAAGAAATAGCATTAGCACAATTGCGAGTTTATTATAGCTGGCCCAATATTAGATCAAAACCATTTGGTGGACTACAGCCAAATAATTCATTAGTATTTGCCAATAAGAATAAGCCTGATGGAACTCCTGATTGGCAAGTAGTTGCTATTCCATCGGGCAGTTATCAAATAGAGCAAATTAATGATGAGTTCCAACGCAGAATTAAATCTATTACAGGAAAAGAATCAAAAATAGCAATTACTGTCTACGAACCGACATTATCGGCGGTTATTGAAATAAATTCCCCTGATTATTCTGTAGATATTTATCAAAGTTCGATTAGATCAGTATTTGGATGGCCTGAAGTCCCACCAGCTTATCAAGCACCACCAGAACCGCAACGATCTGATTTCGTCGTAGATGTTAAAAAATTTATACAACTTCCAGAATATCGAAAAGTAGAAGATGCTTATCCATGGCGACGATATTTTGGTGATGGAGCTATACATAATATAGATAGAAATGGATTCCATTTCACAAAGCAAATTAGCGGCAAGAAAGATACAATAATAATACTTGATATTGATGAAAACAATTCATATGCTAACACAATTAAATCTGAGCATGAACGTGTATTTAAAAATCTACAAAATTTATTTTCAAGCATTAATGTTTCTTACAACGATGATTTAAAAAATCAAATAATTGAGTCAATACAGCATTTGAATCAAGTTGCTTCAGACCTAGAGTTCATGAATGATGTTAATGTTAACAGAGGAAAAAGATTAGCACTCCCACCATTTAGAATATATACTACAGCTTATATAATTAATGAAGACGATCCAGTTCTGCGTGTTCCAAACAATCGCTTTTTCACAACAATATTTCTAAAACATTTCGGAATTACAAGAGAACAGCTACCAACATTTATAATTCCGGGATTTAACTATGAGGAGCTGAAGAAATCAGTTAATGATCTTACTGATGAACACTTTAAAAGAATATGTGATTCATGGAAAAAATTAATCCCGCCACCAACAGTTCTCAGATATAATAATGACCCATTTGGAACAGGTCGTCATGTCTCACCTGGTATTGTTAATATAACATCTACGATCGCGGTCAATCTAGTATGTGACGTAATTAATGACAGTTATCAAGTAGATCTTTCAAAGTCTAACCAGGCCCAACAGGGGTATATACTATATACATTTAGTCCTAAAGATCCGCCCGGGTGGTTAATTGTATCTGAGCCAATTAATCCAGTTTATTTACGTGTACATAATCCATTATTGTCAAGAATAAATTTCAAACTTACTGACCAGGCAGGATACATTCTGGATCTAAGACAAGAGTCTCTTAATATTAATTTGTACATACGCTCGTAGAATGATGCCCGAGTAAACTTTGCAAAAAAAAATCAGATTTTTGACCTTGATCTTGAGATTTGACCTTACCTTTTGCATATATGTTATGTTAGGATGGTTGATTTATTATTATTGTTAAAAATATCAAAAATAATCAGTAGCATCCTAAGCGGTTACCCGTCATTGGGGTCTCTTAATAGTCTGTGTGTCTTTCATGGGTCCTTTTTGCGCTATGTCTCTCTTATGACCGTTATTGGCACTCCATGTTCTGTTTCTTTTTGGCTAACATTCTTTCTGAATGTTTTTATTGGGGCTCTTCCAAATGAGGCATACATACATGCACACATACATACACACATATACACACACATACACACACACATACTACTCATTATGCTAGAGCCCCCTTGATAGCCTGTGTGTCTTTCATGGGTCCTTTTTGCGCTATGTCTCTCTTATGACCGTTATTGGCACTCCATGTTCTGTTTCTTTTTGGCTAACATTCTTTCTGAATGCTTTTATTTGGGCCCTTCAATGAGATAGAAAGCTCAGGCATGCTACTGATTATTTTAGGGGAGAGCACCTTGTATTGTGGTTTCATATACCCACCAGTTTAAACCCACGGGATAAGTGCAAAACGCACTCATCACGTTGTTTAACGTGATGAGGATATGAGACCTTGAGAGGTGCGATGCTCCCCAATTCTTAATATAATTTTTTGGCAATCCAGAACCATACCCACCCCCGCGGTCATAAGAGTCGAACAGCAGAAGTTCAGTACCAAAGTCAAACACTCGTGCACTGAGCTAACGACACTCGACTACATATATACGATCGAGAATTTATTATATAGCTATTACTAACACGAGAGCATTACATTTCTAAGCATTACAGTGGAAAATAGATAATCGCTACGTCATCCAAAACCCACACATCTGTTTGACTGTATAGGTCGGTATGTAGGTCAATATGTATGTGTGCTTTTATACATATACATTTTTCGTTTTAAGGTTTTAAAATTACTATCAGAACATAGCCTCAAGCGCCGTTGTGCCAATCCAATGTTACAATTCGGTTTTATTAAAACTATGTATCGTAGGATTTCCTGTTACGGGTCAGTACCGTTCACATTATCGGCAGGGACCTATCAATAGGTTTGGTTTTTAAACAGACAGACAGATAAACAGACAGACGGATACACTTTATTGAGATTAAAATACATTGTGTTTACGGAAAATATCATACAGTGTGATAGACATAGATTAGATGTGGAGTAATGCATAGGTTGAGAAATGCATAGGTGTATGGCGCATTATGATAATGACGCATTATATGAAGGGAAATAATCGTGTAATTTACTCTGTGGATAAGATTTTTTCCGGCAGGAGTTATGTCGCTTTATTATATGTCCAATTGCTTCACAGTCAAGTCCATGTTAAAACCTTGAATGTCAATTATTTTTTATTTTAAAGAAATATGTATATATATATATATATATATATAATGAACCAAGAAAACATTAATGATATTATTTCTGCTATTAAAAATTGAAACATAACGGAATAAATCTCTTTGATAATCTCGATCCTGAAAAAATATTATGCGATTATGAAATATTAAAACAACGAAAAATCGACAATAAATACACATTACCATCCAATTATAAATTCATAAAATCAATTTATCAGTCTATGTTAGAATCCTTGGCGGTGGTAAATGAAAAACAGGTAAAGCTATTTGCACCTCTTGCACGTTCGATCGAAAATATTAGATCCGAACTATCTCGTGAATACGAGAAAAAGAAGATTGTGGATAATCGTGTAATGCAATTAAGAAAAATTATGTTATTTGATTCTGTCAAAAGTGAAAGTGACACTGAGAGTAGCGACGGTGAAGGTACCCATGGAAAAATATACAGTCGAACTATATACAATTTATTTATTAAGAGTACAGAGTTAGATATATTCAAATATTACCCGCTGATTATATTTTATTGAATATGCTGATTTGTATGTTTTATTTGCGACAAATTGTACTGATTGTGGATGTATCCTAAAATGTTTGCAGCCGCATTAATTGAGGGAAAAGGTATTTCTTGTCATGTCTGTATATTCATGGATTTAATAGCTCTCTTTTTAAATACTTTACACCTTCCAGTATTTCCACGTGCAGCATTCTGACTAGGTGTAATAGCTTACAGGTTAGATAACCGATTATTTTTGGGATCTCCATCAATGTGATCAACTACAAGTCCATTTTTAACTACTCCACGAAAACATTCGAATATGAATATATGTGAGAGATAATTTTTTCCCTCAACACGGATTCTGAGATAACCAAATTTATCAAGACTACCGACTGGTTTTTTCAATCTGCAGTGTCTGATTACACCATCTCGGGAAGCTTCATAATTTGTATATACTGGATGTTTAACAAATTCGTATTTATTACGAAATGCTTCTTTTCTTAATTTTCTTATAAAGTTTTTGTCGATATCATCATCATGGGTCTGATTTGTCTGATTCATTTTATATGATAATATTATTTGTCTAAATCATTGTTTTGAAAACTGGTCAGATAATCTTCTACGGTTTTTATAGGAGATTTACCTGACGATGTATTATTTTTTTTGTCATAATATCGTTTTAGTTCTCTGTATTTTTTTCCGCCACATTTTAAACACAATTGAGTTTTTCCTCTGACTCCAACACCACATTGAATACATGGTATTGGTCCTGTACTTCCATTTTTGATACTTTGCATATGGTAGTAGCAGAATTCATTCACACACGATTTATTACAAGGAGAAGTATGTCCAATTTTGAGCCAAGCACATTTGTTTTTTGTTTCAAGCATTATATATATATCAAAATTTTAATTTAAATATTTGTTTTAATTATATGGAGGAATTATCGGCAATTGAACTTAAAAGAGCTAGATTTGATCTTGACAGACTATCAGAATATAAATTTAGTACTTTGATGCAAGATCTAACTTTAACGGATGAGGATATAACCGAACGTATTCGTGAAGCCAAAAAGGAATTTCGTGACGAAGGTGCTGCTCATGTATGGTCAACATTCAGAGTCGGAAATGTTACTAATATGATGAATGACGAACGAGGAAAAGTAATTATTAATCACCTTGATGATCAAAAATATTTTATTTTAATAAAATTTATTGTAAATACAGAAGAAGATACTTGGATTATTCGTGACAAGCGCGATCCAGTACGCATACAGTCAGGAAATAATATTGTTCTTTTGAATAATAAATTTAAACCCGGAATACTAACCGGTGTTGATAAGCCATAATATGAACGTGCATATCCAGTTACTGCAGTTGTATATGCAATATATCAGCTGAATAATAAACCTGACGTCAATAATCTAAAGCCGATGAAACTGTCAGAGTCAAGAATAAACTGTGTAGCTGAACGAGTTACAGAACATTTCATAAACGCGATACGTGGTAATGGTTTAACAGATTTACGACGTAAAAAAATAACTATGTGGGCAGAATCAGTTAAAGATACTGGAGCATCTATCAGAGATGTTGCTGATCTAGAAAAGAAATTAAGATTTCCAATAACAGTAAGGACGTTAACAGGAGAGATTTTATATAAACCAAAGTACATAAAAAATGGAGCTCCTATAGATATTATTGGTCATAATTCACATGCATGGACCTCAGCAGTAACAATATTTCCACGAGATAGAGCGGTTAAATTTTATGATGGATATATATTTGATTTTATCAAAAATATCAGCAAAAGTGACCCTGTATCGGTTTGGTTATTTCAAAGTTCAGAATATGATTATTACGATCAATTTGTACGGCCTAATGGTGATATTTACCGTACAGAATCTCTTAATGTAGAAATGGAAAATCTTGCGCAATGCCTTTGGCGTGAATATACTTCTGACGATGTCAAAGTTAGACAATTATTAAATAATTGTTTTACAGTTCCATCTGTAGCAGCTCATTTCACTCAGGGGAAAAATTTATGGAAACCAACACGATCGGAATTTCTTGAAGATATGCATAAAAGCTGTGTAGAATATGGACACGGAGGATTATGGAATACTAAATATAAGTATAATGACGTTATATCTGTTGATATGGTAGCATGTTATCCTGGAAGTTTTCTTGGATACGGAGAATGTTCTGAATACTTTATGAGATTCGGACATCCATCACACGAGATGACCAGGGTTGCGATAAACGGACATTTACCAGAATTTGACTTAAACGGATTTGCTCATGTAGAATCGTTTGAATTTGCAGAAAATCTCCATCCGATTACTTATGCTTGGTTTGGAAGACATTTTTCAGAAAAATGTTGGGTTCCAATAGTACTATTGCAATATATGCTTGATGCTGGAATTTTAACATTATTGAAGGTGAGTGAGGCAATTATATCGTATAGTCCACAGAAGCAAGTTTGGTTACCAGAACCAAATAGATTTAATATTGATGATGCCAGGAAAGAATTCCCTAATCTTAATGAAGATGACATTAAAATTACTAATAATATACGTAAATGCAGAGACAAGCATGATGAGAAACTTGCAAAAGATCTTGGTAGAAAGATAATTGGTAAATTTACTCAAGGAGGAGCATATGATCATAAAAGACACTGTACAAGATTGATTATGGACGATGCTGAACTTGATTTTATAATTGCAGATACAACAGAAAAAAATACATTTATAAATCGGAGTAATGCTTATTTGTCAGACGGAACCAAACTAGGTACAATTGTGAGTTATCTTGATGGTGACTCACCGAAGTTTACTCATTTAAGATCATCTATGTTGGCATATGTTTCTATAAATCTAATGTCTATGATAAATAGATTTCCTCGTGATGCTGTCAGAGTCGCCACGGATTCGTTTTATATAAATAAAAAATATACAGATTTCTTAAAACCGCTACTTGGTAATGGTGAATGGGGGACATGGAGAATAAAACAGGAGAATATACTTAGTTATTCTGAGTCTGCCGAGGTTGAAATTAAGGAAATATATTACAAAAATAATAATCAAATATCAAAGTCATCAGCACCATCTGTATATGATCCTGTGGCTAGACATAAAACTGTTTATCTTAACGGATGCGGTGGTTCAGGTAAAACAACACGTGTGATTAAATTATTCATGAATACTAATTCAGATATAATTGTTTTGACACCGACACATAAATTAGCCAGGGAAATAAAAGAACGAGGAGTAAAATCGTGTACTTATCATAGTTTCTTCAGATGATGTGGAGACACATGGACTCCTGAACGAATGGGTGAGAAATATATACCTAAATATATTATATGGGACGAGGTAGACACGGTGTCGTTAGAAATATTAAAAACATTTCTTGATTGGCTATTGACAAAGAATACTGCTGTAATAATGTGTGGTGATCATGGTCAACCACCACCCTTTATTGGACAGTCTCCACATGAATGGCTGAAGAATAACGTAGATTATTATGAAGAAATAAATGATGACCATAGAGCTATTGACGAACCGCTGAAGGAACTTTAAAAGATTAATCAGACTACAACCAGACAGAGTACAATGTGAAATAATGCGAGGAGTAATTCCAGAGACTTCTATGAATGATTTTTCTAAATTTATGGAATCCCGCTGATTTAATAGTTGCAAGTAGAAAGATAGTTCGTGATGAACTACAGGATAAATTATTTCTGTTACATAAAGAAAAGTTTTCAGATCTACCTGTACCTTTGTGTTATCGCCCAGCAGATACTCGACGACAGAATATTGATGCTGAAATTCCTGGTGGTGGAATACAGAATCTTGTCTTGAACGATATTATTTTAGTCGATATTAATGTTGAGAATGCTCTGAGTATGATTAAATCACCGTGGACGTTAGGATACGCTATAACTATTCACTCATCACAGGGGTTAACTATTTCCGATACAAATATCTGGATTATAGATGATCGGATCGAATGGTCAAATTTAGTCTATCTCGCAGTTTCTAGAGTTAGAAGAATATCTCAACTACATAGGGTTATTATGAATTTTACAGAAAATAATAATCAGACTGTTAATAATGACGTAATAAGAAAAAAACTATCTGGTTATAAGCAATGTGACAAAAAAAATAAGCGTAACTTTGATATTGATACTGAATTTATTATAACACTAAAACAACTACAGAATAATCATTGTACAAGCTGTAACTGTAATATGTTATGGCAATATTCGAATAATAATCCAAGACCATTTACCGTAGACAGAATTAATAGTGATCTTGGTCATACACGTGATAATGTGATGCTGACCTGTCTTGAATCCAATCGACGTAGAGGTTCTGGTTATGTAATTGTATGTGGTGGTAATTGAGTGTCTTTAGAAATTACTTGTAATTGTTCATGTACAAATCCACGTTGAGGGGCTCTCGAATCTAATCTGTAGATTGGAGGTCTACCAGTAGATCTATCTACACTAGAAATTGTAAGTGTAGTCACGCTCCAGATAGGACCGGTTGCTCTTTTTTTACCACCTTCAAGTTCGCCAGGTTCATATAAATATCTTACAGTTACATTACCTAATACTGGTTGAGATTGTTGTATGTCATTGCTACGGGGTATATATTTTTTGTAATTGCATTAGAAGGTTTCATGGAAGTTGAACGAGTAATTTCGTTATTTAATGCAGCTATCACACCTGGTAACCTTGCAACCCATTCACGAGATCTCTCACCGGACTTAAAGTCAGTAGATATTTCTTTTGCGTATTGGTATCCAAATAACCGCTCAGCAAGTGTTCGATTAAATCGTTCAACAAATGCCTGATCACGATGAATTTCAGTATGTCCTCGTCTGATTTTAACGTTATGTTTCTTCATCAACGATAATACTGTACCAAGAAATTCTTTGCCAGGATCAACCTGTAATAACTGTGGCCATCGTAAAGGTCCTCGCTGATAAATTCGTTCAAACGCAGATGCAACTTCAGACGCTGTCTTTGTTGATAATGGTTCCGCTTCTTTATATCTACTTGCAACATCAACGACAGTTAATGCGTATTTGTATGTGCGTGATTGACGTTTACCAATTTTAATGGTGTCATGTGGTAAAAATAAAATATCTGCATGATGAACCTCATTAGGGACGCTGACATCAAAATTTGCATACTGAATTTGTTTAGGCGGTGGTAGATAAATGTGCCATATTGCCTGTCGTGCTAACCACGCTGCAGCAACAGAACGTGAAACTTTTGCTGCTTCAGATAATTTACTAATAGCTGATCTGCCTCTCCAATATCCTCTTGGGCTATAATAAATGGATTCCATTATAATATTTATATAATTAATTACCAGCCTCTAACATTATTTTACCTTTCATGGCGGATTTTACTAGAAAACTAGCGAGTTTTTCTCTGACAGATTTATTTGGTATATAATTTAATGCATGAATCAATTTTACATCTGCGAGATGCCCTTGTTGTAAATCTTTACTTTTATACGCAACGTCATGAACATGACACGCTTGATCACTCTTATTTATTGGATACTCTCCAGGTCTTGGTTGATCTTGATCATCAAGTCGGATATCAAGTCGAGTTCCAGGACCGCAATAATTATATCCAGGTAGATGTTTCTCACCGGGGTATTTAGCCCATGGAGTTCCTGGTAATTTTCCTAATTAAGCGGCAATATCTCCACCTGTCTTTGTTTTGACAAATTTATATTTCTTCGTACCGCATTTTACACATTTGCCTGTCAGAGCACGTCGTTTATTTTTCATTGTTATCGTTGTTAGTTCAGCAGTGGGTGTAGACGCTCTACATCGAACACAATATAGACTCATATCATTTGCTATATGGATATAATTGACTTTTCGGCGACACGAAAACAGGAACCAGTAAAACATCATCCAGCATTACCAAATTCGATAAGGATGATTATAATAGGTCCATCTGGATCAGGTAAAACACAACTATTAATAAATTTAATAATGCGATGGTTAAAATGGAGTAAACTGTATTTAGTAGCACCATCTGTAGATGATCAACACTGTTACGAAGTACTCAAGGATTTTAATGAAAATGCAAAATTGCTGAATGAAGACGGTAATGATGTTGTTGAATTTATTACAGATATTGATGAAGCCCCATCTGTAGATGACCTAGATGGATTTATTAATAATTTAGTGGTGTACGATGACGTTATGCTGGACAGACAAACAAATCCAGCTAGAATATTTTCTCGAGGTAGACACAAGAATACAGACGTGATTTATGTTACACAACGATATACACAAATACCTAAAGTGATCAGAGACAACTGCAATATTTTAGTAATGTTTAATGGAGTAGATAATTATACTTTGCAGAATATTTATTATACTTGGTGTTCAGGAGATATGGATATGATTAAGTTCAAAAACTTTATTTGCTCAAGCACAGGCGGTTCCGTTTGGATTTATTATAATAAATTTACATGATCCAAGATCAAGATATCGTATAGGTCTGGATAAAATCTTTGGTTAATTATAGCAGCAGGCAGGGTGGCCGACAAAAATTGAGTGACCCGCGAGTAAACTAAACGCATTATAACATAAAAAACAAAAAGTCAAAAATAAAGTAACAAAAATGAGCTAACCCAAACGATATTATCCGTTTTTCAAACTATACGGTAATAATAAAAGTTAGAAGGTTCGGTTTAGAGTTATTGACCTTATTTTTTCAGCTCCTGTAGGAACCTTTATTTTTGTTAAATAAGGTCACGTACAAATTTGTAGGGTTCACCCTGCCTGCTGCTACTTCAATACAAGATTTCAGCTGCAAAGTACTCTCTCTCTCTCTCTCTCTCTCTCTCTCTCTCTCTCTCTCTCTCTCTCTCTCTCTCTCTCTCTCTCTCTCTCTCTCACACACACACACACACACACACACACACACACACACTGACTTGCCCCCTCTCTCTCTCTCTCTCTCTCTCTCTCTCTCTCTCTCTCTCTCTCTCTCTCTCTCTCTCTCTCTCTCTCTCTCTCTCTCTCTCTCTCTCTCTCTCTCTCTCTCTCTCTCTCTCTCTCTCTCTCTCTCTCTCTCTCCACATTGCACCAGATTCTGTCCAGCATATTGTTGCCCACCTCAACAGATTCTAATTTCTAGGCAAATATACCTTGAAATGCCCTTCACTACATTTTACGGTATTCTCACACTATCGCAGCCTCATTTACATCAAATATAACTGCATTCTTAAAATTACAAAATGTATTCGCATTTTTGCATGATATAACATGTATGGTAATAAATCATTCTTGTTAGTTTGTAAACGGCCTGTTATTTACTGATTTAACTTGTGGATCTAGGGCGTGCGATACGGAAATATTAGGTGTGGGTTACGGAATGTGCCATACGGAGGAACAGATGGAACATTGGTATCGAATGCAAGATCTGCCATGTTTTGATCCAATAGACCATTGACCTTTACCCCTAACAGCCGATATGTACTTACTACAGGCCAATAGTCTACACAATTCTAATAAAACGTCACATTTGCTCCTCAAATATTGTTTAAAATAAACGTGTATACGGAACCTTGCTTAGTGGCCATCCAATATTTTTATTATAAACAAACTGCTTATTCGTCGTGATATTCTTATGAGGAAAATTTAGCTCAGAGTTCGTTATTGATTATGAAAATCCTGATTTATTGGTCATCCACATTTTTATGGCAATACCCTATATATGGGTAATGACTCACTGGTTGTAGAAAATATTATGCGACAAACCTAGCTCATTGGTCGTCAAACATAACTTTATGAACAATAGTTATTAACAATCATCTTTTCTTTCACGGTTTATTCTCTCTATCCCATTCACACACTGGTACACACAAATGCACACCATGGCAATTGTATTTTCTTAATACAGTGTTGGACTACTGAATCTGTATTTCAAAATAACCTTAAACAATATCTTAGTGAACAAGCTGCTGTTCATTTGAGATAATTAGCACATGCAGCTATGGACGATGGCATGAGTAAGATCCTGGCGTTAATTTACTAAACACATGTTTAAGGATGTTATAAACAAGAAAAGAAACCATATATGCACAACCAATGAAAAGAGCACGTATACAACCATTGTTAGGCATAAGAAAAATAATTATTCTGCAAAGTAGAGATGAAACCTTGTCCAGACACAAACTAACCTTCTTGTATTTTGGAAAAGAAAATTTTTAAGCGTATGAAAACGTATCAGGAAAATTAATTCTCATGTCAGTGTTGTTTATTTATGAAAGTTAGTTGCTGAAGATGTCGAAGCCAGTATAACCGATAATGCAAAAACAAAATTGAAATCATTCATATTCGACAAGAACATGTTGGTATTATATCACTGTGTCTCATCACACGGCTACAGATACATCAACACATTCAATATTGGAACTTATTTGGAATACCACTTGAATTCAGTTTGAACATCATATATTTGGACTTCCTATACATCTTTACGACTATTTTCTGATTTAATCGTTCGTTTTAAATATTCACGTCAGAGAAAACTAAATTATTTGTTGAATTTTATAAAACTTGTAATTCTCTCTCTTTCCTCTCACATAAATTTAGACCATAGGGTCGTTTAAAACGCACTTGCAGGATCCCAAAATCTCTCACTTCACCAGCATGCACAGAACCTGAACTGATAAACATTCACGATAGTAAGAGTAATACTGGTAGCCCAAGTGCAACCCAAACGTCTACCGAAATGTCGAGAGACAGCTCGGAGCCGCACCCACTCACAGATCGGTATATTCTTTCAGTATATGTAGCCATCCAACCATGCATATGCAGGTACACAAACATACAATAATTAGAAACCCAAATGGCTCCATATGTAAACAAAGTAAAGACATTTTTGGGTGAAAAAGGTTTACAGTAAATCCACCGACACGCTCCACTATCATGAAACAAAAGGTTTTCGACAAAGTCTAATTTTAGAACACGTTCACGTTATCGACATGCATTCAGGAGGGATCGCTCAAAACAATTATTCTCCATCGCCTTGCCACCTACTGAGACTGTACACATAATACAGAGATAGCCAAAAAGTCCCACCGCTCCGGTGATTTAGTGGTTAAAGCGTCCGCCTCGGATGTGGGAGGTCGCGGGTTCGAACCACGGCCGAGTCATACTGAAGACTTTAAAAATGGAAGTAACAGTTGCCTTGCTTGGCGCTCAGCATTAAGAGGTTAGTGTTAGGACTGGTCGGCCTGGTGTCAGGATAAAGTGACTGGATGGGACATCATGCCACATGTCTGCGGCATGATGCCCCAGTGCTAGACGTCCCTATAAACTGTCACACGGCATACACCGTAGCGATATGGCTAAAAAGTTTTTAAAGCTACGTTAAAAATCTAAATCACACACACACACACACACACACACACACACACACACTCACACTCCAAAAAGTCCATGAGGGAATGATATGGATTGAAATCAAACGTACATCTTCCTCTTTCCCCAATGCTTCCTCACTCTCCATCACTCTTTATCAACCTAATATCCCTATCCTTCTCTCTCCATGAGCTGTCGCTACGAAGCGGAACATTTCATACAAATTAGTCCATTCAAAGTACTAGACGTGAGCATTGAAAGGAACTTTGACCATCTTTTGGCCAAGCGATGATTGCTGTATATCAAAGATTGTAAGAGCACTGTTGATACGTTAGTAGCATGTTTGGTGTATGTTTATTCATGCTTACATAACCCGCCGATAAAGAGAAAATTCATACCCACCAAATACTAGATTAAGTAACACAAATTGTGTGTACAACGTGTGCTCAGTTAACATTTTAAACATAGAAAAAACATCAAATTCATTGAGAAACAGAGAAGGTTTAGCAAGTTATATAGTCATGTCGCATGTAAATGTTCGCTGTTTCGTTTGATTGCATCATACAACTTTATCGAGAAGCTCAAAATATGTTATACGCGTTTTCCGCGACATATTTCGACACACTGACAAACTGATTAATTTAGGAGTGATATTACAGTTGGAACAGACTCAACTAGGCCAATCGTATGAGCAGAAAAAAGAAAGTTATACAATATTGTATAAGATTGAACGAAGTTAAATAATCAATGCTACATCTGAACATAGTTATTAAAGCGAATCCTCTGATACTAATTTGATCTAATGTTTTAGTTGCAATGACGAAGATATCCAAGAACACCTACATTCAGCAAATGTTTTGAGTATTAACGTAACAATGGAATCAAAGATCATTACGGAACAGTATATATTTTTCGAAATGATATATGCATTAGTGCAGAAGAAAAGCAGCACAAGCACAAGAGAAATTTAGTAAAAGCTTTTATCAAACACACGCAAGCCAGATTTATTGGTGAAATATACAAGACGCTAATTGGGTATGTATTTCAGTGTGACAAAAATCGTGTTCGTACTATTCAATTTGATGGATCATTTGAGGTTATTTACGTGGACTCGTTACTGAAAGATACTTTGTCTAGTTTCGCAAGGGAATTTAGCTATGAGAACCGCGAAATAAGCACACTTAGTTATTTCAAGAGATGATTTATATTTCCGTGCTAGTGCTGTTTGACCTCATTTTTTCTGTATAAAGTACCACAGGAAGCGTGTATCAAGATGCAAAGTTGGCGATTGGAACAATCAATAGCATCCAATAACCCATCGTGGGGATTTTATGAACCGCTTTCTAAGTCCATATCTGAGATTTACAAATGTTCTAGTATGTTTAGGATCATTGGGCTTGATGCACCAAACGGTAGTGTAAGGGCTGGCGTAATATTCAGGCATGCATCATTTGAGTTTAGTTGGACCGATATCGACTTAAGGCACATTCTCCACAAGTTTGTGGATTTATTTGTTAAGGATTATTCGGAAAACGTGCCGGATTTTTTATAAGACCATCGCTTACTATATCAGCTCAAGATAAATGAAAATATATCTCTCTTGTGTATAGAACCAATTCGATACGCCTTACCTATAATAAAATGGTTCAATGGCATTGGGACGCAAAACATGTAAAGGAGTATGCCTTGTAAAATATTAAATCTGCTGCAGAAATGTCATTGGAATAATGTTAAATACATGTGCTGGCGTTACTTACTGGCCCCGGCGCTCGACCAAATTTCAAATCACATAATCAGCTTTGCCAACAATGTGGATATGCTTTTGAATATTATCACGCTCAACAGATACAGAAATAAATAAAATAATAACATAGATTGAAGCGATTCTACTTCAGATTATGGTAGAATAAAAAAGTAAACAAATCATTCGCGTACTTCTTAGAGAAGGATTTCCTCTTATATTAATATGACTACCGTGATTCAGCCAACATAAATTGCACACAAGCATTGCAAGCATTGCATGCGAATACCAAAAGCTGATATAATTGGATTATTGAGACCTTTATTTGCACTGGTTCAACCTGCTCACTACCGATTGCTAATACGATAAATTGTTAATAGAACAACTGTACAACAACTGAGAAACATTTTTCATGCGAGCGAAATATAGGAATACGAAGAGGTGCAAGAAAAGCTGATATCCATGCGATACTAGTTGCGTTTGGGTATGAACAAAATTTTTTTCCGGGATTAACAAAACCGTCCTCGAGATGAAGAAAAGTGTATCGCATCTGTTTTTGCTACCGAGGATGCTGTGTATGTTCGCGTATGAGCACAAAAATCACAAGTACCTAAATTCAAAGTTCACATGAGTAGAGGCGAATTAAAAAATCACATGGTGATTATCCCATACACATACAAACAAGGCAAAGACGTTCGACAAATGTTAACAAATATAATTCTTGAAATTACATCAGTGTTGCATCACTTTTGCCAGTCTGGAGTCAAAGCAGACATTGTCCTTAATGTACATTTAGTTATACCGCAACGTCGTGACACTAATAGATTTAAAATTGATATAATGTGGATTCACAGTGGTGCTTGTAAAATTCTTAACAGTAGCTACACCAGCTCCATCAGTGATGAAATTGATACAGGTTCTGATAAAGTTCTCGAAACCTTGGATAAATGCACCTATATAGACTCAGGATGGACTCATGACCGATGTACCAAAGTCGAGGTACATATTCCGCCATATCAACCGTATCATGGATCCAGTTGCACACAGCAACAACAAAGTTGGTTCCGCCAAGGATAGTGATATATGTAACGAATTATAACAACATATATTTTGAATGTTGTCGGCGTTATATCCTGCTGGTGGCAAGAAAGGCCAATCACACACAATCAGGCAGCACCTGGGTGAAAGTGAATTGAACTTTGGCAATATCGAATTTCCTGTTACTAAGGCCACACTAAACAAATCTGAAACACTTAACACAGGTGTTGTTATTGATGTGTTTACTTGGGAATGAGGCTTTTACCTGTTTGCACAATCTACACATTGACAACATGGAAGAATCACGACTGAATTGTTGCTGAGAAAAATCATTGGTTCAGATTCGGTATCGCAATACAAATGGTTAAAAAGCAATCTTGCCCAGTTGCTGCAGATAGCAAATCTAGTACGTACAAAAGAACTTTCTATGCAGACGTTACATGCATGCATTTAATACCCAACATCTGCTCACCAACCATGACCTTTGCTATTTTGGGATCAGTGAAAACCGCAGCCATATCCTGGTAAAACATTCTAAGATTTACTGTACTGCAACTAAAGATGAAAGTCTCTTACATTATCTGCGCCAACTTTGAATGTCTCAACGTTTATACTGATGGCTCCAACAAATTGCTGAACAAGGATCATGAGATGGCTTTTTCTGAACTCCCAAGGTTGCATCGTGGTAAGGTCTCGGTTGATTTGTTTCTTAAACCGATTGAAGTTAAAGTGAAATGGATTCGACAACAGCAGATATGATTATGAACAGCAATAACATTCATCAGTTTTTCTCAGCCACTCATTGCTGCATTTGTGAAGGAAATGTTGCACCCAGAAAAACATCCGTGACTATTATCACTGACAGAGGAGCCTCACACAACGTATGTAACTTACAGTTGAGAATTTACCCAACCAAAGTAAACATCCCTGTAATGCCTCGTAACCCGAGTGTTTATCATGGCCACTTAATATCACAAGCCATGGCCGCGGCACCAAAATCACCATTAAGAGATATCACAAACAAAATGGAAAATACCTAACGTCTCGGCTAGGACATTTTCAGTTCACTGAATCGTCAAGGTTCCCGAATTCGTCTTTGAATAAGTTAGGGAGTAAACTAGCTGTGGAGAACTTCATAATACACGTAGCAATTATTACTCGGACGTTAGCGTCTCAAACATTGACACGTTAACAATTAAAGGTGTGTATCGATACGAGCGCATCAGTGACTGGGACATCTTTTTGGAAACTCAGGTGCCGCCGAATAAAGGGTTACATTCATCGCTGTCACGTGAAGGTATTTCAGAAAAGAAAAACGCGAACGCAAACAGGGTTTGGTAAGCATTCGAATGAAAACCATGGGTGACCATCACAATCTGTATCTGAGCACTGATGTGTTATTGCTCTCCGACATTTTGAATCATTTCGTGACACTGTCATTTACGTAAACGAGTTAGAACCCTCAGAACGGTCCCACTATGCCGGGGATACTTGGCCGTTCATGTTTTTTTAAAAAAAAAAAAAACCAAATAAAAAAAACACCCAATGGCCCTTTTCAGGGCCACCCACAATTCTAGAAAAGAGACTAATCAACATTTGCCAAAATCATATACAACTCAAATCCCTTTGTGTCCACAATGCACATGTGTG
Organism: Megalonaias nervosa; assembly: GCA_016617855.1. NCBI lineage: Eukaryota > Metazoa > Mollusca > Bivalvia > Unionida > Unionidae > Megalonaias > Megalonaias nervosa. The sequence continues at coordinate 10,007 of JAECUM010055386.1, read as the reverse complement.
AGTGAGTGCAGGTCCTTATTATTCCAAAAATCAAAACCAAGAGGCACTTACGTTTTTTCTTCCTGGTATAATCTCTGATACAAATTACAATCGAATTTCACAACACATCACGTTAAAAAAGTTCATAAGCTTCTTATTTTCTTTTCACTCTCTCCTTTTTACATTGTTTTATTGTCACTGTTTTTTTGCTTCTCCTCCTCTTCTTCCTCACTTTCTTATAGTCTGGGTTCTTCCTTGTCATATTCGGAAGCCCTATCCCTTGCTACTCTTGTTTCTTTGTTAGGTGCCGTTTTTCTTAGGGCAGTCTGTAGACCAATGTCCTTTCTATTGACAATGATAACAGCTATCTTGACCTTTTTCTCTTGTTGACGCTTGTCTTACCTTGCCGTTGTGGACATTCTGAAAACTATTGCCTTTTTATTTGACAGATATAGCATGTGCCTCGATTTTTATCTCGAAAGTAGGTGAAGTACTCAGTCGGCTTCTCTGAAGGTAACCTTCGTATGACACCTCGCAAAGCTTTGATCAGAAGTTTGATCTGTGTTGGCTCTTCCATCTTTCTGGTAGGACTGAGAATGAAATGAATACATTGAAGGAAGACACTGACTCTTTTTATAGGGAAAACACTCACGTTACATAAGGGACCATGGCGTTTGAAACTAAGTCATCTGAGATTTAAATAAAACGGTCGCGCCATTTTGTGAAGAAATGAGAAGAAAGTAAGAGGTAGAAATGTGACCTATCGCCTCGTACAGTAGTTGATATCTTGGCTCAAATCCATGCCAGCGATTTTAAAGATGACATGAGTGAACCAGAATGCAGACCTAGAGAGTCTACGCGAAACCGAAGTCCACCATCAGTAACACCTAAAAACTACTACCTCATTCGAGAGACGGATAAACGCCCCTCTAGAAAGTTTAGAACCAATGCCTACACCTACACGGTGAAATTTAAAGATTTCAAATGCGACGTACCGCTAGAGAAAACAGAGGGGTTCATCGCCGATTTGTAGTATTCTTTGTTAACCACACCTATTTACTCGTGGATGTAAATCCCAAAAACCCGATTATTTGCGATTTCGTACCCATTTTTTCACCACTGGTGCCAAGACGATGGGCATAAAAAAAATATATAAAATCGTAGAAAACGTTTGGTCAGTCTCACACATCGTCAATATCACGTCCCTTCAGTCTCATCTCCCATTAAATTAATTCGTGTCTTGTACGGCATCAGTAGCAACAAAATCCACATATACCTGCTCGTGTCTTACAAGCCAGTCTCAAAAAACTCTTACAATGATATACAGTGAGAGCATGTCAATTACTTCAAGGCATCATTCACATCCCTCATCAAACCAGACCACATTTTGACAGAAACAAAGTAGCCTTGACGCAACTGCCAGATCCCCGCATCGACACTCAAAAGTAAATAATTTTTAAACCTGGAGGTAGTGAGTCTCTAGGAGGTGTCTTCATTCGCTCCATCTTAAAATGGAATCCTAAGGCCCCAAAAGTCACCCCCAAGAAAAAAGTCTCTCACCGCCCCAAACGTATCAAGAAGAAAAACAGCAGTGGTGTCAAGAAAAGTTCACAGCCCCAGGAAAAGAATGTCCCCAGAAAAAGAAAAGTCCAAAGAAAAGACACCAGAAAACATCTTCTTCCCGCAAGAGAGGCACTACAGTCCGGGCGCAACCTTATATTCCCAAGCAACGATCTGCAGCAACGGTGACCGCGTCTCCAATACCCTCCGGTTAATCCTCTACACCGTTGCTAGTGATGGCAGCCAAACCCAGTTTGACACCCGCTCTTCCCAATTTGATGAACAAAATGGAAACCCGTGTCTCCTGTAACTTCCCTCCTCTTCCTTGGCTGCAGAGGCATCTGCTAACCAAGGTCATGTTCCTAAAATCAAAGTTCAAGAGAGATCGGTCATGTTACAGAGTTTACTGGTTTTATCCAAGCAAGAACTGACACGAATTGGTCCGTTGCGAGCCCCTCAAAGACGAGCGACCGTCAGTGGCGACTATAAAAAAAGATCCGCGACAGACAATGGGTATCAGTGATTTCATGAACGCAGAAAGATGCCACCTAAAAGAAGTGCACACCACCAACCCCCTTCTGTCCCGAAAGGAAAGAAAAGGAAAGGACTACCTCATCGTTTAGTCAAACATTGGGACGTGTTGTCATTTCTGTCCAAAGCCCCTCCACCCATGACAAAACAACTCATTCAATCAGCCTCGAACGACGACGGCGATACCTTGTGCGAGTGTTGCCTGAATGTTTTGAAAGGAACGCTACCTTTGTCCAAGCATCAAAACAACACTTTGCCAGGCATCAACATGTTCTTCGCCAACTGGTGGAAAGAAAATACCTATCCATCAAAAGAAAAAGATGTTGATGCAACGCGGAGGAATTCTGCACCTGTTGTTAACACCCTTGGTGAAAGATGTTTTGGGAACAATGATTATAGAACTCATGACGGAAGCTGCTTCACAAATGGGTCCAAAGTAAAAAAGGATCAAGAAGATAAAAGGGACTTCTGGGGGGAAAAGATCTCATGCGTGTACTTTGGAATCTGATTGAAGTACGAGACCTAACTTTAATTCGATACAAAGTATGAATGGAATTCTATCTTTAGCATGAATAATGGACCTCGTATTTACCTCCTAATCCTCATTTGACCGAGATTTCTCAGTTAAAGTACGAATTTCAGTCGTTGATGGATCTCAACGGAGAAATCGTAACGGTACTATCAAGTGTTTCAAGACCTTACCGAACAGTCCATTAGCAGCACCAGTGACCAAGACAGACACAGTCAAACGGGTGCCAGACGAAGAAGACGCAACATAAGTCTTTCAAACGCCGTCAGCGGCTCCCATCGCAAGTACGATTGCAGCATCCTAATTGACTCCTTCCCCAACGCCCCAACGAGAAGAACTCAAAACTTGGGTTAAAAAGATGATGTCAAATCCGCCTTCGACAGAAGTGTAAAAGAAGGAAGGGAAAACAGATGTGAAAAAAGAAAGCAAGACAAAGGCCATCCTATTGCCACCACCACTACCCTCGATTTCTACTCCCGTGTCATGTCGGACACGTAAAACCGTTTCCAAGCCACCTCATCCCAGCCAGAGTAACATCCATGAAGAGTGGGTGACTTATTGAAGACAGAGTCCTGATGGATAATTTGTTAGCCAGCATTTACTACGATCCAACCCATCCCGCGGGATACGGAGGCGTTCATAAATTGTATCGTGCTGCCAAAACCCGACTCAAAAGTATACTTTAACCTCACATGCAACGGTATCTACAAGAACAAGCCACGTACACCTTACACAAGCCCATTGGACTAATATTTTCCAGATGTCGTACATGAGTGGAGGATATCGATCATCAATGGCAAGCCGATTTAGCCGATGTCTCTCATTTAGCCACCTATAAGCGTGGCTACAAATATTGGTTTTGTGTCATAGACGTCTTTACAAATTTGCCTAGGTCCTTCCATTGACTTCCAGATTGAGCTTTGACTTAGTAAGAGGCTAATAAATTGGTGTTTAAACAATGCAATCGTCATCATATTCGATAGCAAACCGACAAAGACACCGAGTATCTGAAACATGCTTTCCAAACAGAATTGAAGAAACGGGATACGCATGTGTTCACCAACGAGCATCCAGAAACAAGGACAAGCATCGTGGAACGTTTTCAACGTACCTTGAAAGAACGAATGTGGAAATATTTTACGCATCAACACACTCTAGAGTACATTGACGTCTTACCGCACCTGAGCAAAGCGTACAAACAATCGACGCATCGGATAAGCCCCGAAGAAGGGACTCCCGACAACGAAGAGACGGCGTTTGAGGACCTGTTTGGTACGTCCCCGACTGCTGCTGTCCCAAAGAAAGGTGGAGTGTTGACGACGGGAGACTGGGTGCGCATTGACAAAATCAAACGCACTTTCGACAAAGGCTAATTACCCAGCTGGAGCACAGAATTTGTTTCCTATCACTTGACGAGAGTGTGGCCGTCATCCTGCCGTGTATAAATTGGAAGGCATGATCGGGGAAGTGTTAAAGGAACTTTTTACTTGCCCGAGTTACAACAAGTGACCCAAACAGGAGAATAAGTGTAGAAAAGTGTGGGAATACGACTTGTCAAAAAAAAGTCAATGTGCGTGGGAAAGGATATCCTCCCAGTTTTTATTCTTGAATCGACGCTAAGCTAATCATCGACTATAAAAAGAAGTGACCATCATGCCCTTCAACAAAGCCTCAACAACAACAGTGACCGCTCCTTCTCCGAGTTCTTCTCTGCAAGATCTACAAAACCAATCATAGTGGGTATGGTGTGAACAACGTGTCCCTAGAACGCAGCCCGTCTTTTTTCTGCCACATCTTTGTGGTGTATTGTGTCTTCGGTGCTGCCATTTCTAATTTGAGTTTGGAACAAGGAGACAAACAATTATGGACCATTTTACTGAGCAGTTGCATCGGTTACCTTCTACCCAATCCTTCCCTGAAATACTCTAAATGTAACAACGGGAGCCTTGTGACCAATGCCTGTCACTATCCCAACAGTCACCACACCTCAACAACAACAACATTCCTTTTTTAGACACTCGTCTGACCTCGAGTGACCACTCGCACATCATAACTATAAATAACCAATTTTACTTATTTTTACCTAGTGACAGTTCCATGGATGTGTTTCCCCACTTTAAATTGTGCTGTTTCACGGCAAAATTACCTTAAGCCATCCAATTGGATCACGAAGCCGATTGGTAAGTGGCTTTGTTCGAAACGATTCACCTACACAAATACATGTTTTTACTGAGAATCAAAACATTTTCGAGGTCGAAGTTTTAAACGACCAAGTGCAGCAGTACGTGCATGAAAACAAAACTATAGATTCCTCTATGAAACGACCAGTGTCACCCGATACTCCAAGGTACGACCATATGATGACAATACCTGCAGACTACTATCTGATGGAAACGATTGCTTCCAAATTAAATGCGCTGTTTGGCAAAGCCTTGGCAAAGCCAAACGAAGTGCAGCCATCGTGTACCATAAAATACCTCGTCGCCTGGTGATGAAATATTCGGATGCCAAAACGTTGTCCATTACATTTTCTCCTGAATTGTTTGACACTTGGGTGGAGACCTCAGGATGGTCAAGGGTCCACTCATATCACCCATCACAAACAACTTGAAGTTTTCGAAGTTTTTTTTCTCACCCTATAGTATTGAACCAAGGTTTAAATTGGATCTTCGTGTACTTCGATGTGGTGGAGTACAACGTGGTGTGAGACACATCCGAACCGTTACTGTGAGTTAATCCTTTCAATGCGGATTCTGCCACGACAAATGACGAGGAAGGTAGAAACACCTATCATGTTTACGGAGCATTTCTAGATCGTCACTATTTGCCCTTCAGTTAGTCGTATTTCGACAGTGTCAACATTGGTATAAAAGGAGATCTGGGACAAAATATTCCATTCTCCAAAGAGAAAGTCGGAGTGAAACTCCATTTTCGAAAACGATTCTCTAACGACTTGTAAGTCATGCATCCTTTGTACCGAGGAGTCGCTTGACAGCGGCGACATGGTTTGGGAGATATGATTAAATCAGCGTTTTGTTCGGTGGCCCTCATTTGAAACCGATGGTGACACGAGGATTGAACGCCTTGAAAGATGCCCCATTGACGCAAGGAAAAGAATTTCTCCAAAATGTCATCATCGACAAACAAAATCCCAAAGAAGCCTTCTTGAGAGGAGACAAAGGTGTCTTGCTTCAAACTGGCAAACACATTTTGGGCGGACGAGAAACTCCTATTAATGCACTGGAAGCTGCCCTGTCAGTCATTCCAGCTTCCCTGACGTCACAGCAAGGAAAAGGCAGAAACAGACGACGAAGACACCATCCAGAGGACTTCACACAAACAGGGTTAGAAAGACAAAGAAAAGAAGAAGCGTTAGAGAATTAGACGTCTTTGATTACTGAACATACAAAATGATGCACCGAGAATCTTGCAAATGTTCCAATTCAAAACTAGATCGTTCTGCCATGCCACCCACTGTTACGAGTAAATGCTAGTAAAATAAGTAACAGACAAAAGTGAAGACAACAAGCTTGTAAAATTGAATAAATAATTAATTTGCCTAGAATACAAAGTGAAAAATTGAATACAAAGTGAAAAATTAAAACAAAAAAGAACTTACGGTTATAAATTAAATCCAAAAAAGTTATCCAATAATTAAAAATTAGAAGTCACAGTAATAAAAACTCCGGAATAAAACTGAGTTCGAGTCCCGATAAAATGAAAAATGGAAGTCGATCACGACTTTTGTGGTCAACGAAGTGCTGCAGTGTCAACAGTCTCTTGTTGAATAACAGAAAATATTATTCCAGTTTTGAATTCAGTATAACTTCCAATAAAAGTCTTTTCCAAGAATTTTGTAGGAGCACTTATGTATTTACAGGGAAAAAAATCACTTAAATTCAATAATTTGAAGAAAATAAAATTTCAATCCAAGAATTCTCATCTGGATGCTTGCGTATTATAGAAACCTGATACAGCAGGCGGAGACAATTTTAACGACACAGTCCAAACAGCATCTGACGATCCTTACAATGTAGGCTTTAACGACCTTCGAAAGAAAATCCTGCAAGGATGTAGTTTAGAACTGATGGATCGTTTCCATTTAGACATGAGGTTGCAAGAAAAATATTTGCTGAACGGGTTGGATGTCCGCATGAGACTGAATAGAAACAGTACTATTTTTTATTTGATGGTCCATGCCAACGAATATAAAACCATCATCCAAGAAGCCAGACTCTACATGTGACGAGTGGAAGTGTTACCTAATGTCTGAAATGACATCAGCCATACTCTGAACAGAAGGACCGCCAAGTATCCGATACGACGCGTGGAAGTGAAAACCTTCACCATTGCCACCGGACCCCGATCAAAGGTCGAAGATCATCTGTTCTAAGGACAGTTAGACAAACGTTCAATCATTGGTATCGTCAACAACGAAGCCCTCATCGGAGCCGTCACAGATAATCCTTTCGAGTTTAAGCACTACAGTGTCTAACATCGAAGTCAATCACGACGGAAATAACTTGAGTACAGACCCTTCGAACCTAAGTTTGCCGAGAAGAATTAATTGAGATCGTACTTGTTCCAGTACGAAGCCATGGTACTATTAGGGACCAATAGCAGCCGCGAAATTTCGAACGATGATTATGCAGGAGGTTACGCTTTGTGGGCCTTTGTTTTCACTCCAGATCAAGGAAGCGACGAGGGACATCTCCTCCGTATAAACTCTGACGAATTGCGTGTGGAACTTGAGCTTGCAGATGTACTAACAGACACGATGAACGCCATCTTGCATACCGAATTCGACAACACCCTAGAAGTCAACAGTTTCAGAGAAGTAATTCCAGCCTATTAGAAGTTATGTAAGACTTTTATCCCTCTTTGAATGGTGGAGCTTCTTTTGAAATGGAATGGAAGTATATCTTGGAAGCAGAACCAAAACATAAAGATGGCCATGAAGAACATTTAATCTCCTATTTTGCCAAACACCTGGCGGGAAAAAAATTACAGGGTTGATCCAGAAACATTGTTGGGGATGTCAAATCGATCATTCCAGTCAAAATTATCCTGATAAATGCCTGATGATGAGCCAAGAAGATAAATTGTACGAGTATCTGGCTGACGCTTAAGGTCTCATCTCAGAAGAAGCATTGTTGCCTCAGTGGTATAAGGACTTGCTTGATCATTCCTCTTCTCCATTGACATTTCTGGAGATCCGTCGCTCTCTTTGCAGAGATTTACAAGGAAAAGTCAAAACTGAATTGATGACTTATTATCACCTGTGAAAAAAGAAACAAATGGATACCTGGGACTTGATTATCTTTTCAAAAGCAGTTCGTACACCGATTCCTGGAATCCTGTTGTGTGCGCTAAGGATGACATTCCTCATCGCTAACCTAACGACTATTAAGCTTATGTCATCAACACGGACGACAGTCATCTCCCAGGAACCCACTGTGTAGCCGTCTACCTTCCCGACGATGGTCATGTGGAGTATTTTGATTCGTATGGATTAACGCCTTTGGAAGTAGACATCATCGACTTTATGAGAAGAAATGCCAAGACGACACGATTCAATAATGTGAAATTACAAAGGACAAATTCCATGGTGTGTGGACAATATTGTGCGTATTTTCTTCCTCGGCGCAGTCTTGAATGTCTTTTAGAACATTTAGTGACTTATTTTGATCATGACTCTTCTCGAAACGATTATAAAGTCGATAGATGGATTTGTGACCATTATGGATATTTCTTGTCTTTAACTAGGAAACGTTGTGTGCATCAATGGCCTCAAGATCTCCATCAGTGGAAGTCTAACTTCAATTCACAACGTTGTCCACCTTGTCAAAATAAGTTTTTATTTGAACAATACTGATGCCTTGTTATATGCTTGTTGTTTTTGGTTGCATAAAATTGTTGTATTTGAAAAATGAGTGTCTGTGGTTTGTTTAAAACAATGAAGAGTGTCTAAAGATATATGTTCTCTATCCCTCCACATTAGATGAGCTAAAGTGTTCCTACCAAAAAATGCAGGATGTTTTCTATCGCGCCCGAGCTTGAGACATATAAAGGAATACGTTCTCCCGTCTGGCCATCCATTGTTGACTCGTTAACCTGTGAAGATATATTCAAAACTACTTAAGCTAAACGAAGCCCACGTCTATTTACGTCGTGTCAGCCAAGGTCTGAAGAAAAACATCATCTCAGGATGTTTCAAGCGGCACAAGATCTGAGAGAAGACGTCGTTAGAGAAGAAATTAAAAAGTAGCTGGAAGAGTGGACAGAGAAGTACAGACTTCAAAATCAGTAGCGACAGCAGCCGTAGCAGCAGCAACAACAACAGCAAGAGCCATAAAGAGATTTTGTCAACTGTAGGTGGACACTAAGTAGTTCTCCTTCACCTTCCGCAGAAGCAGGCCGAATCCCGCGGGAAAAGTTGCAGAGAGACGGGGACGTAATCCCAGGCGTTAAGAGAGATTGGCAACAGCTCTTAACAAACAAAAAACAAAACAGCCATAGAAAAGACATACTACTCTATTGCCAAGTTTGTCTGTATTTGTGTGTTGGTATGTGAGTGTGATTGCAAGTGATGTCAACTCTGTGTTTATAAACACTTGGTTCCCCTCGCTTTTAGGATAGTGGGTGTGTGTTTGTTTGTTTCAGGGTTGTATGCATGGGTGGTAATAAAGTGTGTTTGTAGGTAGAAAGTGGACAAAAGGGTTTTTTTTCAGGTCCGCGTCGTCCATGTTTTGGTTGTGGTGTGGGAATTGTTAGTTTTTATGTAAGGGGTGTTTTCCTTCACGTCCGTGCTTCCGGTATATAAATCGGAGCCATCGCCAGTCTGGCTACCCATCGTGGACGAATCAACTTCAAGAAAATGAGTAGAATTTCAAACCTGCTGGAACTCCAAATGCACCTGGAGTAATCCAGTCTCCTCCTGGATGAGCTGGCCATGGAGATTATTGCTGAACAAGCCAGGATTGAAAAAGAAAAGAAGAAAAAGAAGAGGAGGAGGAAAAGAGAAGGCCTATCTTGCCTCACCTTATCACGAGGCAAACATGTGATGTACTGCGGTGAGGACACCGCAACCACAGTGCCAAGCACCACAGCCACAACCACCACCAAAAGCTATTGTCCACCAGCTAGAAAATTGGGAGGAAGAGTTGGAGAGACATCGGCAAGAGTGGAGGCCTCGGCGTCTGGAACAACATCCGCAGGCACGCCGCAGAGAAAATAGGGAAAGAGTCTTCAGGGTTCCTCAAACAGAAAATTGGGGTTCTGAAGCCAACCAAGATGCCTACGCATTCCCATCCACATGCATACATTTGGAGAATGACTGGATTCGTCGATGCGTCTGTGGTGCCCGACCTGGGAGGTACAATCATTGACAGGTGCATTTGGGTTTTTT